>PVJA010049020.1:0-13921 GCA_004027025.1 Myocastor coypus
GATCCTCCTGCCTCAGCCTCCTGAGTGCTGGGATTACAGGTGTGCGCCACCACGCCCGGCTTACAAATTCTTTTAATTCAGATATTTATGGTTTCTCAGAATGTCCTAAAAGTTTACTGGGCTTCTCATATATTTCCAGTCAGATTCATATGCCAGAATCCACGTCAGAGTTTTTTTATACACACAGTTCTTGGGATAATAAGACGTTTGTCCAGGGGAGGGAAGGGGGGTGACTGGTGTGGGAGTTGGGGCAAATAAGTGAGTCCTGCTGGAAATAGAACTTCTAAAAGGCAAATATGCCTGGAAGACTGTGGTGCAAGGCCATTTTTTCTGACTATAAGCAGGGTCTCTGGAATCAGAGGGAACATATAGCTCTTCTTGAAATTTAAGGTGTTTATGCCAGGGATGAAACTGAATTCTACCTGGGCAAGAGATGTGCTTCTGTGTACAAAGCGAAAAACAACACAGTGACTCCAGGTGGCAAACCAAACAAAGCTAGAGTGATCTGGAGAAAAGTAGCTCAGCCCATGGAAACAGTGGCATGGTTCATGCCAAGTTGTGAAGTGACCTTCCTGCTAAGGCCATCAGACCCTGAATCTGTGTGATGCTGAACCACTCAAGAATTTAAACTAGTGGAAAATAAAGGTGCATTTGTGCTCTTGTAAAATAAACAAAACAAAACAAAAATTTGTTCTGCAGTGTCCACTAGGGATTGATTTCAGGATTCCCTTTGTTCCCCGATAGCAAAATCTGAGGGTAAAGTTCTTTATTTATTTAAAGTGTCTTATTTATATAGAATGACCTAGCATTTGCATATAACCTACACATATTCACCTTCACATTTTATTTTTTAATGTTTTTAGTGCAAGGTCTACAGGGTCTCACTACACAGATCATACTTGTACTGATCTTCCTTGTTTTTAGCCTCCCAAGCGCTGGGATTACAGGTGCACACCACTCTTTCCAGTTTCAATTGCCATCTTAACATGTGCCATGGGCAGGCCCAGCATAGCAGGCCAGGGACTGAACCCTGGCCCCTGAGTCTGCCTAAGCAGGTGCTTTAATCCATTGAGCTATCTGGTTGGTCCTTTCACCTTCACATTTTAAATCATCTCTGGGTTACCCAGAATATTTAACAAAAATGTTATGTAAATAATTGTTATATGCTTTATACCCTATTGTTGCAGGCCACTGAACCTGGAAGTTGATCCTATGTGAGAGGGCAGGATGAAGCTAGCTCAGTCTCCATAAAAACATCCTACCTGGACATTGTGACCTATTAGTGGCTAGGCAATCGTGTGCCTTGCAACTTTGTAAAAGCATAAATAAGGGCTCTTACTATTGTTCAGGGGGTGATCTCACCAACCCGCCAGATGCACCACCACCTAACCCAGCTCCTGTGTTTTTGTCTATCTTTTCTTCATTTCTGCCACCACCTCTCCCTAGGTACAATGCATCACACTGAGTGACCAACTGATCCCTACAGGCTATTACTTCTTGATCTACTCTGTGTCTGTGTCTTTTGATTGGTGAACTGAAAATATTAACATTGATAGTTGTAACATATGTATTGACATCCTTTTTATGTTACTTTCCTGTTACTGTCCCCCCCTGCCTTTTTTAAAAAATTCATAACCTCTCTCTGCTTTCCTTGAGGGTGTATTTCTTCTGTTGGTGTTCATGGAGCTGTAGTCCTTGTTATTTCTTTCTACAATGTCCTTCCAAACATTTTGGAGTTCTGCTTTGGTGGTTATAAATTTCCTCAGATGTTCTTTGTGATAGAACTAACCTTTTTCTCCACCAGCATTGAAAGATAGTTTTGGGAGGGGATGTACCCATCAGGGTTGAAGGTTATTTCCTTTAGAACTGGGAATATTTCTCCAAGCTCTCCTTGATTTTGAAGGTTTGTGCAAAGAAGTTAGCTATGATTCTGATGAGCTTTCCTTTACAGGATTTGTTTCTTTTTCCTAACAGCTTTTAAGATTCCATTCTTGTGTTGAATTTCTGGAATGTGGATTATGATGCACCTGGCTATGATTTTTTTTTTTTTTTTATCATGGCTAATCAGAGTTCTTTGTACTTCACTTTTCTGGATGCCAAATTCATTTTCCCTACCAGGGAAGTTTTCTGCCATGATGTCTGTGGTTGTTTTTAAATATTCTGTTGTGCTATTGCCTGCTTTTTCATTGAGTTCAATCAACCTTAAATAATTGTCCTTTGCCTCACCTAGAAGCTGCTGGATTTGTCCTTAGCAATTTTTTTTTTTTCTCTTTTTGAGACAGGGTCTTGCTGTACAGTTCAGACTGGCCTTGAGCTCACGTTTGTAGCCCAGGTTGGTCTCAAACACACCAATCCTCCTGTCTTAGCCTCCCAAGTGCTGGGATTACAGGCATGTGTGCCACCATACCCGGCTGTCCTTAGAAATTTTTAAAGAATCTTTGTTTGTGTGTGGGGTAGGGGGGAATGGCTGGCTGAGGTTGCCTTAAGGGCAGGTCTCATGTTCCATGTGGGGGTGGGGATGCAACTGTGGTCTCTGGCACCTGACTTTGCCAAATCATGTGCTTTAGCCAACTGAGCTACCTGGCAAGCCCCCCCCCCCTCAGGAATCTTTCTTCTTCATGATCTCTAACTGCAAGCTTGTCTTCTATATTTGAGAGCCTGTCCTCACTTCAGCTTACTCTGCTGCTGCTACTTTCAATGGAATGTTTATTCTCTGGGTAATCTGTTTGAATCTGCCTTATGGATTCCATTTCCTTCCTATACTGAACATTCATGGCTTCCATAATTTTCTTAAGCTCATATATATATATATATATATATATATATATATATATATATATATATATAATTTTTGGTCTGTATCTGCTCTAGTGTCACAAAACATAGTTTTCATTGGAGACCCTATCCCCACAGTTATCTGAGAGATTATCCCTGATTTGATTTCTTCTAGCACGTCACTCAGTTGCTTTGCTGTTGCCACTTCAGAGAGGCTAGGTGGGTGGCTTTGGATTGTCCCATCTTATGACCTACTGAATTTGCATTTGATGAGCTGGATGTCTGGAGATACATCTTGTTTAACTGTCTTCTCATTTTCTTTCTTTTTTTTTTTTGTTTAATTCCTGAGGTGATGCTTGTAAATTGCCTATGGTGGGTTGCTATATTGCTCATGTTTGTTTTTTTATTTTTTATTACTTTTAATAAGAAATTACAATGTGACGGTTTCAAAACATGTTAGTAATACATTCCCAATAATTGATACAATGCATATTGTTGTCCTCATTGTAGTTATACAGAGCGCAGGGTATAGACATAAATTTTCTAATGGTTATTAGTACCATAGATTTATTCTCTTTTATCTAAGAGAAGGTAATTGTATACATAGTCAAATGTTTCATAATTGCAGTGGGTTACTGGTGAAACTGGCAATGTTGGAAGCTGTTGATTAGAGCCTTTTATAGCTCGGCATAATAAACTACCTTTACATTTTATGCACCATGTTTAAACTTTTCTGTTGGGTGGTTAAGGAGAAGTTATAGCAAGACCTATGTAACAAAATATGTAGTTTTTATATCTTCCAAGGTCAGTCAAATCCCCTCAGGATTTACCTTTAAACCATGTACAGTGCGTTGTAGAACTGTTGTCAGTGTCAGCCATCTGGATGAGTCACGGCCATTGCTTGACCGGTTTGTTCTTTGTGAAAGCCTGAGAGAATATTTTCTCTCTAGGTGACTCTCCTTAGGCACACTATATACTTTCAATCCCTTTCTTCTGTGACCCCCAAATCTCCTTGAACAGAAAATTTGGGAAACCACTGAGTCATAGGATGTTACAGCATAGGTTCTGTTCTGTACTGAGTCTTTACTGACCTTGAAGGGCTAGGGCCAAAATATTGTATTGCCATATTTAGAACCCTTAGAAAATGACTCCTCAGGGTATCTTCCGGTTGTAGCTGGTTTGGGGTTTTTGAGTCTGTTGCAAGTTCTTACCTCTTCTTTGTTGAGGATGAAAAGTTGTTCTTTGGCACTATTCTATAGTATTTTCATGATCCTTAATCATTCTCAGTCTTGGAACACCAGGAAGGATAGCTGTTTTGAACAATTGTGTCACTTTTGGCTACAGTGATGCCATCAGTGATGACAATAATTGTTTTAACACAGCTAGAAAATGGCAAACTGTGCTAGCCATTAATTTGCCACGTTTCATCATATGAACTAGATTTGTGGTTATACAACAAAATCTAGAACAAACTAAAGAGGCCTGGGAGATAGCTCTGTCGCACAAGTGCCTACCTGGCAAGTACAAGGCTGTGAGTTTGAACCCCAGTCCCGCATAAATAAATAAATAAATAAATAAATAAATAAATAAATAAATAATAAAAATAAAGATAAAATAAAACAAACTAAAAAAATATATATAGCACACTGTCCTTATTATGTCAATTATGCCCTGGGGCTTTGAAATTTAAAATGGGGAGGGTGTTCCAGGCAAAGGCACTGTGGCTGCCATTATCCTTATCTTCTCTACTGCACCGACCTCGGTGTCCTGCCTGATCCCACTTATTTGCGGGGCATATATATATATATATATATATATATATATATATATCCATTTAATACAAGACAATGGAAACTGAGAAGCCAGAGGAAACATTCCCCAATGGTGAATTGGAGAACCAATGGTGAATTTGATAAATGTCCTGCAGAAGATATGGAAGAGGAACAAGCATTTAAAAGATCTAGAAACACCAATGAGATGGTTGAAATATGAATTCTGCTCCAGAGAAGAATGCTTGAGCAGTGATTGGAAAAGGAGGCAAGAACATTAAGGCTCTCCATACAGACTTCAGTGCCAGGGTTTTAGTCCCACACAGCAGTGACCCCGAGTGCATATTGAGTATCAGTGCTGATAATGATGCAGTTGGAGAAATTCTGAAGAAAACCATCCCTACCTGGGAAGAGGGCCTGCCTTTGTCATCACCCACAGCAAACAGCCAGCTCCCACTGGAGTCTGAGGCTGTGGAATACTTACATTACCAACACTATAAAGGAAGTGACTCCAACTGTGAGTTGACGCTGTTAATTCATCAAAGTCTGGCAGGAGGAATTACTGGGGTCAGAGGTGCTAAAATCAAAGAACTTTGAGAGAACACTCAGACAACAACCAAGCTTTTCCAAGAATGCTGTCTTCATTCCACTGACAGAGTCATTCTTATTGGAGGAAAGCCTGAGAGGATTGTAGAGTGCATGAAGATCATCCTTGATCTTATATTTGAGGACATGAATAGCCTTATGATCCCAATTTTTATGATAAAACTTATGATTATGGTGGTTTTGCCATGGTGTTTGATGAGCACCGTGGACGGCCTATAGGAGTTCCTATGTGGGGGAGAAGAGGTTTTGACAGAATGCTTCCCTCTAGAAGAGATTATGATGGCATGAACTGTCATCGGGGACCACCACCCCCTTCTCTTAGTCGAGGGTGGCTGGGGTGGTAGCAGAGTTCAGAGTCTTCCTTTTCCACCATCACCACCTAGAGGCGATATACTGGCCTATAATAGAAGAGGAAGACCTGGAGACTGCTATGATGGCATGGTTGGTTTCAGTGCTGATAAAACTTGGGACTGTGCAGTAGATACATGGATCCCATCAGAATGGCTGATAGGCATGAACCCCAGGGTGGCTCTGGATATGATTATTCCTATGCAGGCGATTGTGGGTCATATGATGATCTTGGTAGACCTATTATTATTACACAAGTAACTATTCCAAGAGCTTTGGATGGATCTATCATTGGTAAAGGTGGTCAGCAGATTAAATGAATGCATTATTAATAGGAAGCTTCTATCAAAATTGATGAGTCCTTAGAAGGAACCAAAGATCAGATCCATACCATTAGAGGAACACAAGACCAGATACAGAATGCACACTATTTGCTACACAACAGTGTGAAGCAGTATGCAGATGTTGCAGGCTTCTAATGGATGGTATTTTTTTCTTTTTTATAGTGTGAAGCAGTATTCTGGAAAGCTTTTCCAAAACTAATGCAGAACTGAAGGAGTCCTGCATCTTCTTTTTTTTTATCTGCTTCTGTTAAAAAAAAGTCAACATTCCTCTGCTTCATAGGTGTTCTGCATTTGAGGTGTAGTGAAATCTTTGCTGTTCACCAGATGTATATAATGTTTTAGTTCCTTACAAACAGGGCTGGAGGGAGGGCATACAAAAACTAACACTGAAAATTTAAAACAGCAGCAGAGTGAGTGGATTTTATTTTTCATTCATTGTTGGTGGTTTAAAAAAAGTTTCCCCCCATGCAACTATTGTGAACACCTTGCTTTGTGTGGTCACTATAAACATTTGGGGGGGGGGCGGGACGGGGAGAAAGTAACAATAGTCCACATGTCCCTGGCATCTTTCAGAGCAGTGTGCAGAATGTAATGCTCTTTTGTTGCAAATGGTTTATGATTTTTAAAATACATTTAGTGACTCTCTCTCTCTCTCTCTCTCTCTCTCTCTCTCTATATATATATATATATATATATATATATATATATAATAAAATTTGAAATGGGTTAGGGACAAAATAGGGAAGTGAAAGGAAGAGATTAGATGTGAAACTGGAGGACAGAAGGGGATTGTCTTAGTTACTTTTTACTTGTTGCTGGGACAAATACCCGACACTCAAAATGAAGGAAGGAAAGGTTTATTGTTTGTGGAGGTTTCAGTTTGTGGAGGTTTCAGTCCATATTCGGCTGGCCCAAGGCTGAGTGGAACAGAGCAGAGAGCATCCAGTTCATGGTGGTGGAACAGCAACAAAATGGTGGCAGAGGTAGCCAACCAAATAGGGCAGCAGAGAGCAACAGCACTAGTCTGTCTCTCTGTCTCTCTTTATATTACATTCAGGCTCTCCACCTCAGCTTCCGCCTTAGACTACACCCATAATCCCAGAAGTAGAGACCCATAATCCCATCAGTACTAAAGCCCATAATCCCAGGGTTCATGGATCAAGTTTCAAACTCTAGAAGTGCCTGTCCCCTAACTCATGAGGCTTTGGGGGGGACAACTAGACATAAACCATAACAGGGATCACACTAACTTTGGGAAACTGGTGCAGAAGACCGGTGGGAAAGAGAAAAGGAAGAGTTAAAAAGAACACAACTTGGGGCCTGGCAGGATGGCTCAGTGGTCTAAAGTGCCTGCTTAGGAAAGCTTGGGCAGCTGCAGGGGCTGTGGTTCTGTCCCCTGGCACCACATGCTGCGCCAGCCCTGTCCTCGGGGCAGGCTGAGCCGGCCATAAAAATAAATAAATAAACAAACAAAAGTTCTGAAACAAGAAAAAAAAATTCTAAAAAAAAAAGAAAGAACACAACTGAACCACAAAGAGGTGGAAAGCACTTCACACTCATATAAAAACAAGATCAAATGATGAAGGTGAAAAACAAAGCCACAACAATAAGAAAAATGGAGAGAAAAAAAGAAAAAGTCCACTTCCAGGTCTGTATCTGCGGCCACTGGCAGACAGCCTGTGGGGCCAGAGTCCTGATCTGTGCTGATCTATGTCAGTAAAGCAGCACTAGCTTTTTTGGCTGGCAGTGGATAATCTCAGTAAGCCTGCACCTTCTGGCCCAGACCAGCCTCCTTCAGCCTGCAGCTGTCACGCCATGTTCCTTGGACCTAAGCCCAGCTGGGATCCCCTAGCTAGAGCCTACAGCTGCTCTGAATCCTAAGCTCGACTGACTCCTCTCTAAGGTGGCTCCTAGCCCACTGTTCTCTGGTATTGGATGGCTGAGCCCTCAGCACTCACACCAGCTAGTGCAGTCCTTTAAGTCTGCTGTTCCCCTCCTCCGCTGAATCTCTCTGCAGAGGGCTCTGGGGTCACCAATGTGGCATGTGAACTGCTCCTCTTGTGTGGCATCATCACTGGAGTTTCTCTCTCAACTCTCTGTGGGCTTCAGTTTGCACTTCAGATCCTTCCTGAGTCCAACACTTTGGGATGCTCCAACAGAAGGGCTGCAAGTTCAAGCCCGGTCTGGGCAATTTATCAGCTTACTGATTTAGCAATTTAGGAGCCCTGCCTCAAAATGGAAAACAAATCCCTAATGTCACCACCAGCAAAACTTCATGTTATTTTATCTTGCTACATTTCACTGTGCTATAAGATAAATAAAATTATTTATTATGTATTTATTTATTGTTATATATTATTTATTATTATTATTATGCTAGATTTTTTAAAAGGAGCTTAAGAGACAGGGGACTCAAAAAAAAGAAGAAAAAATGCAATCTTCTGTTACTACATGCAGAGAATAAGATACTGGTGACTACTAATAATATGGACATGTCACATAAAAGAACTAGGTACAGAAAAGAGTAGCTTGAATCATGAAAGAATTTAGGTAAGAATATACAGTCTTTGAACACAGAAATTTACCTTTCTCCAGTCAGGCCTGTATGGCCAATACTTGCATAGAATTTAGTATGACTCATCATTAAATAACTACCATATTATTATTTTTGCAGTCATAGCGCTAGAACCCAGGGCTTTAAGCATTCTAGGCAAGCACTCTGCCTCTGAGTTGGAGACACAGTCTGTTTAAATTGAGCCTCGACTATGTAGACCCTGACTCAAAGAAAAACAAAATCAAAGCTTTGCAATTTGTGCTTGCTTGTAACACAGTAGCTTTATGTTTTCTCCATTGGATTGTCAAAGTAGAAAATATGTAAAACATAAAAGTAACCACTTTAGGTATATGATTGAGTGGCATCAACTACTTCACACTGGTGTACAAACCTCACTTTCATTTTTTTTTTTTTTTAAAAAGTTGGTTTATTTGGTACAGGCTTGGACTTGTAGTGATCCTTAGACTGCCAAGCTATCTCCCCAACCCCATCATTCAATTTTAGAACCCTCACATTCCAAACAGAAATTCTGTACCCATTAAAGTGTCTTTCTCTTCATTTTTCCCCTGTCTTCTCACAACTGAGATTATTATTGTGTGTGTGTGTGTGTGTGTGTGTGTGTGTGTGTGTGTGTGTGTGATACTAGGGATTGAACACAGGACCTTGTGCTTGCCAGGCAAATGCTTATTCTACTAAGCTATCTTCTTGATCCCTCACAGCTTAGATTCTCTTTATGTCTGTATCAATCTGCCTATCCAGGAACTTTGTAATAGTGGCCTTATACAATGTCTCAGTTACTTTTCTTTCGTTGCTATGATGGACAGCTCACACCCAAAATGAAGGAAGGAAAGTTGTATTTAGCTCAGTTAGTGGAGGTTTGAGCCCATATTCAGCTGGCTCCAAGACAAGAGTGACACAGGGTGGCACAAAGCAAGAGCAAAGGGAGGGGTAGCAGGAACAAAATGGCCACAGAGAGCAAGTCTGTCTCCCTATGCTGCATTCAGGCTTTCTGCCTCAGGCTGGGTGTAGCATTCATACCCATAATCCCAACAGTACTCACCCATAATTCGAGCTGCACTCACATTCATTATCCCAGCAATGCTCACTCCCATAATCCCAGCACTGGAGTCATGAGTTAACCACGAATTCTAGAAGTCGGCCTCATACCTGCATAAGGTTTTGTGGGGACAACTAAACACAAATCCTAATATACAATATTTATTCATTCTTTCACTTTTTTCACTTAGCATGTTTTTAAGATTCAGGCACACTGTAGCATATGTTGGAACTATATTCCTGTTTTGTGCTAAATAACATTCTACCATATAACACAGTTTTAAAGTAGATACGATATGAAATCTAATAAAGATTCAAATCTGAAGTACCAATAGCTATTTCTGTATTTTTTCACATCTCAGCTGCTTTTTTTTCCATCTTACTTTTATTTATTTATTTATTTAAAAAATTTTTAATTTATTTTTTTTCCTTGTTTCAGAACTTTTTGTTTATTTATTTTTATGGCCAGCTCAGCCTGCCCTGAGGGCAGGGCTGGGGCAGCATGTGGTGTCGGGGATCGAACCACGGTCCCAGCAGCTGCCCAAGCTTTCCGAAGCAGGTGCTTTAGACCACGGAGCCATCCTGCTGGGCCCCTTCCATTTTACTTTTAAAGATAATTTTTTTTTTTTTTTTAATGTTATGGCTGGCTCAGCCTGCTCTGGGGGAGGGGCTGGCACAGCATGTGGTGCTGGGGATTGAACCGGGGTCCTCGTGGGTGCGTAAGCTTGCTTAAGGAGATGCTTTAGACCACTGAGCCGTCTCAACAGCCCTAAAGATAATTTCTTTCCATAATAATTCAAGGTACTAATTTAAATATATATACCTCTAAAATTTTCTACTTCAAACAATGTAAGCAGGAGTTAATTTAAAACTGCTCCTGATAAACATTAACAATAGATTGCTAAGTAACTGGCTTTTAATAGTGCTTGACAGGATGCAGAATGTCCAAACTGCTGTTTATGTCCATGACATAGTTCAGCCACTTAAAACACAGCAGCACATATTCTGAGAATTATGGTGTTGAAACACATACATGGCACTTGCCTGTTGTCTCTACCATGTCATAATGCTACAGAGCAATACTATGAGAGGTGAGGAAAAGGGGACTCTAAGTCATTTTTTTTGTAAGCAGCTAAACTAGATAGAAATATTACAAACAGATAGGGCTAGGCCCTCAAGGAGAAAATGTGGACGACAAGGTGACTTTGCAACTTCAGAAGAGACAAACACACTTGTTGTGGGCCAGACCTCAGGACAAAAGAGTAAACAAATGTAGCCATATACCTCTGTATGGGCCTCGGGGATTGATATTGTAAATGGGTATCAATCACCTTGCAGCCTCAATCACTTTGGAAGAGCTAGAGTCACTATCCCAGCTTTCCAAAGGAGGAGACCCTGCACTGAATTCTTGCTTGCTTGCTACATGACTCACATCCCCATTTGATTCTGATCTAATCAATTTTACCTGAGCAATGGCGCTTGTAATCTCATTGGTTGACTAGTTTTGTCCCACTTCATGCTCACTGTACTGGTTGATACTTTGTGTCAACTTGGCTGGATCACCTTGGTGGTTCCCCGCTCTAGGGTAGGGAGGAACCGCCCCGGAGTGACTCAGCGCAAAAAGGGCATATAAAGGGGTTGAGGAAGGCTTCTGTACTCCATTTCCTCAGAGTAACTGTGGTCTTTGCAGTCGACTTGGACTCCATCTCCTCCTGGCTTCCAGCGCAGATTCTTTGGCCTCTGGCTTGGATCCTTCAGCCTTCCGTCACAGACTCGTCTTCCATTTCTTCCATCGCAGGCCCACTGGCTGACTGACGCAGACTTGCACAGAATACTGCAGTGAGTTTCAAACCTTGGTACTGAATCTTTTAGTCTCAGGTGCACAGACACCCTCTGCACACTTCCTTATCTGACTCTGGCCGACCATTCATAAGCCAATCTTGTAATTTCTTATACATTTGTACATCTTGTGTTAGATCTGTTCCTTGTACTATATCTGTTCCTCTAATAAAACCCCAAAACACCCACCTAAGTGTGTTCTTATGTTCTCCACCTTAGACCCTCCTTACACGTTTTTAAAAGGGTTCAGGCCCCCTTCTGTCCCTCTCAGACAGCTTTCTTTTCCCCAATATCCTGTCCCTAACCTCTGTTTAACTTCTGTTTCTTCCCAAAAACTCGTCCCAGGTACCTCTCAGGTCGGAAGCTTCATTCCCTTTTATCAATTTAGTGATCTGGTACAGTGACTGCTGGGAACTTGGCAGTAGGAGGCAGCCAAGGAGCTGCTCTGGGAGCTGAGTTTAGACTCTGGGCCCTTCCTTACAGCAATGCCCCTGCCAGCTCTCACTCCAGGCTTGCAGCGAGGGGTAGTTACACCGAGATATTTCATCAGCTGCCGACTGTAGAAGGCTGCCATGGAAGATATGTCCCACATTTCCCTCTCTGGTTTTGATATAGGGGAGTGAAACCCACAACCTGAAAGATACTGAGCTGGGTCTGTGTTCTCTAAAACCAAAGAATGAATTTTAGCAACAGTGGAGGTTAAAAGCAGAATATATTACTGGGGGAAAGAAAGTTCTTGTCTGAGAGGACAGAAAGGGGACCCAAGTGGGTTGCCCTCGAATCTGTCTTTTCTACAAATTTTTATGAGCAAAACCATGTGGTGAGGAGGGTCTAAGGTAGAGAATATGGGAACTGGTTTAGATGGGCATGAGGTGGGACAAAAGTATAGTCAACTAATAAGGTTACAAGCACAACTGCTCAGGCAAAATTAAGTAAATCCAGGACCAAGTAGGAAAATGAGTCAAGTAGCAAGCAGGCATGAATGTTGTAATAGTTTATGTCTAGTTGTCCCCCCAAAACCTCATGCAATCATGGGACAGGGACTTCTAGAGTTTGAGACTTGACTCATGATCCACTGAGATTATGTGTTTTAGTACTGATGGGATCAGTCAGTCCTCCTGGGATTATGGGTGTGGCATAAGGCAGATAGGCTGAGGTGGAAAGCCTGAATGTAATATAAAGAGAGACAGAGAGACAAACTCTAGCTGTTGCTCTCTGCTGCCCTGGTTGGTTGGTTGCCTCTGTCACCATTTTGTTGCTGTTCTGCTGCCATGAACTGCCTCTGTACTGTGCCTCTCTGCCTTGGATCGAGTTGAGTATGGACTGAAACCTCAGTAACTGTGAGCTAAATAAACCTTTCCTTCCTTCATTTTGGGTGTCAGGTATTTGTCTCAGCAACAAGAGAAGAGTAACTAAGACAAATGTAAAATGGGATTTTGCTATAGGGGGTTGGGTCAGTGACTCTCTTTGGCTTCCAGGTGACTGATTTCTATGTAGAATATCAATCCCTGATGCCCACTAGTAAGGAAGCTTGTTGCTGCATTTGTTGATTCTTCTGTCCTGAGGTCTGGACTACAGCAGGGGTTTCTGTCTCTCCCAAAGTTGCAAAGTCATCCTGTCTTCCTTGAGGGCCTAGCCCTTTCTAACAGCCTATAATATTTCTATCAAATTCAACTGCCTGCAACAGTAGCAGAGAATAAAATGCAAGGTATTTAGTAACGCCCTCCACTTGGGAATATCTATCCCAGACAACTGGCTTAAATCAAGGTCACTGTTCAAAATAACAGTTTTTGTTTTTGTTTTGTGGGACCAAGGTTCAAACTCACCACCTTGCACTTGCCAGGCTGGCACTTGTGCCACGGAGCTATTTCCCCAGCTCCCAAATAACAATCACTCAACAAATGTGAAAATTTCTATGAACCAAGCAGTTCATGGGACACTCAGATAGCAGAAGTGAGAAAAGTCCTTACTCAAAAATTGCTTCACTTCCATTAGGGAAATAACCATTACAGGATGATGACAGCAAGTAGGGACATCTGATATTGTCACTAGCAAAATAAGATTTCATTAAAAGATAGACTTCTTTGATTAGAACTCTTTTCAAGTTGGAAACACAGGCATGGAACAAACTGAATCAGATTCCTAGTGATCCTGTTTTCAGCTTCCCAAGGGCTGGGATTACAGGTGCTCACCAGTATGCCCAGTCTCAATCACCATCTCAGACCCTTTCAGGGGCAGGACCAGCAAGACATGCTTAATACTCCTCTGCCTAGCTAGGTGCTTTAGTCCGCTGAGCTAGGAGGCCAGCCTTGCAGGACTACTAATGACATGGCATGTTTTCCCTGTGTTATGGTTTATGTCTAGTTGTCCCCCCAAAGCCTCATGGAGTCATTGGGCGGGGACTTCTAGAGTTTGAGACTTGATCCATGATCCTGGGATTACAGGATTTAGTACTGATGGGATTATGGGTGGAAGTACTTCTGGGATTATGGGTGTAGCTTAGGGTGGGAGCTAAGGCGGAGAGCCTGAATGTAATATAAAGAGAGACAGAGAGACAGACTGTAGCTCGAGCTGGTGCTGCTGCTCTGCTGCCCTGTTTGGTTGGCTGCCTCTGCCACCATTTTGCTGCT
>PVJA010049021.1:0-13908 GCA_004027025.1 Myocastor coypus
TTTTTTTTTTTTTTTTTTTTTTTAATTTTTAATTTTTTTTTCTTGTTTCAGAACTTTTGTTTTGCTTATTTAATTTTATGGCCGGCTCAGGCTGCCCTGAGGGCAGGGCTGGGGCAGCATGTGGTGCTGGGTCCCTGCAGCGCCTAAGCTTTCCTAAGCAGGTGCTTTAGACCACTGAGCCATCCTGCTGGGCCCCCTGAGACCGTTTCTTCTCTCTCTCTCTCTCTCTCTCTCTCTTCCTCCCTCTCTCCTTCCCTCCCTCTTTTTTTCTCCCTGTCTGGTTAAGCCAGCACATTGTTCGTTTAGTTCCATCTTAAAATCCTTTTGCCTCAGTGTCTCAGAGCGCTGGGATTTCAGATGTCTACCACCATACCCAGTGCAAGGTGCAAGAGAAAGCTTTTGTTTTAGCACTGGTCTCATTTTATCGTGGTTACTGATGAAATGCCTATCATAGCTTACTACTGGTTCAACTTTTCTCTACATCAGCTTCTTGGTAGTGTAGAACCAGAGTTATTCAGCCATAAAGAATAAAGTTTCTGCAACTCAGGACTGTATTTCATTCTTGTAGTCCAAGGTGCTCCCAGGGCTGAGGCTGAAATATCACTCGATTCTAGAATTTAATAAGTATCCTCAGCAACACAGGCTCTGTCTCAGAAAACAAGACAAACTAAAGAGTGTGGTTTTTGCAAAGCCATTGAAACTTTATTCAACCAAGCACAAAAGTCCTGCAAATCCAGAGGCAGATACTTTATTCTGTATTCACCATCTGACCCGCACACGGGTCAGCACATGGGTTTTCACCTGGGGAAGGAGCGGGGATTAAGACAAAGACAGGGCAAGAGACACAAGAAATGGAGACAAGACAGGATTCTGATCAAGTCTCATTTATTGAAGAAGTGAATGGGGTTTAAGTAAAGGTAGCAGGGGAAACGGAATCTGCGTAAGCGGTTACCTTGCAACCAGGGGAGGTCTTAAGACCCAAGGAATGCTCTTGTTTCAGCATTACAATAGAGAGTCTCTCACAAGGTGGCTCCCCACAACCATCCACATCAGTGGTGTGCTGGCAGATGCATGAAAACCAGATTGACAGAAGGGTCTGATTCTTCCCGTTCTGCATTTCCTGTACTATTCCTAACATGGTCAATTTCAAGCTACCAATGCAGTCACTTAACATGGCAAGAGAAAAACAAAAACGTGAGAAGAGGAGTTAGTAATTGACTCTTAGGAGCCAGTGAGAAGTAGTGCTAATGCTGTAGTCTGACAATCCCTTTCAGAACCCCAGACTTTCTGCTGACCTACTTCTTTGACTTTGTTAGCACCTGGTGTATGTAACTTGTTAGCACTGGGCCTAGTTTGATTTCAGCACCTTTGTGCAATAGAAGGAAGATTCCAGGAGGCTACAAAATAAATATTTTATTTATAGCCAGAGTCACATCACAAGACAGGAAGTACACAGGGCTGTAAACTAAAACTCAGTAGTCACCAAAGTCCAGGAACACTGCATCCTGGGGTCCTCATAGTCTCCTACCAGTAAACACATAACACTGTGCAGCCAAGACAGGGGGCAATGGCTTAGATGTCCCAGCCAGTGACAGAATGTATACTTCACTATGAGTGACAGGGTAAGGAGGTACAGAGGAGGGAAGACTCATGATTGCCTAAGATCACCTCCCTCTCTCAGGCCAATACTGGATGGAGGACAGAACCACCTAGAATCTTATAGTCAGCTGCTGTCTTCTCATCATTCCTGCAGGGAGGGAAGAAGCATTAAAAGTCCCTTATAGAGCAGGGGTACCCACCTTTCATGGATCTCTTTGGGATTTCTGTGAATTTCAATGAAGAAGAAATTAAATCTTGATTTTTATTGAAGATGTAAGTTTGTATTTTTATTTTCTTTATTTTTTTCTTCTGTATTTTAAGGAAGGGTCTATAGAGTCTCACTGCGTAGATCAAACCCATGTGATTCTTCTGTTTACAGCCTCCCAAATGCTGGAATTACAGGCTTGCATCATCATGCCCAGTCTTAACTGGCCTTTCAGTGTGCTGGAATGGTGGGGTGGCGGCACAGCATGCTGGGGATCAAACTCCAGCCACTGTGCTCTGCCTAAGCAGGCATTTTAGTCTGATGAGCTAACAGGCCAGCCCTGTATTTTTATTTTCAACATGTCACATTTTGCAACTGTAGTGGTGCAGCAGGTGAAAAATTACTTAGAGTCAGTTTAGCTTAAGCCCTGGGCTAGGAATGTGACTCAGTGGTAAAGTTCTTGCCTTGCATGCAGAAGGTCCTGGGTTTCACTTCTAGCAACACACACACACACACACACACACACACACACACACACACACACACACACAAATTTCAAAATCCCAAGAAGCCTGGAACCATTACTTCACTGCGAATTATCATTAGGAGAAAGCCTCAGGAAAACAGAAGATTTGAGAAACCCCTGGCCTTTCATTTTTAACCCAAAGATGTAAGAATCAAAGTCCAGAAAAGAAATGTCTGTGTAGGGAGCAAACATCTCTAAAAGTAACTTTGTTTATTAATTGTGCTCAGCTGTTGCCTGAAGATCTGCCCTTTCATCATGCACTCCAGAAGTGCTGTGCTTTTGCTCCAGAGGCACCTTTACCTTCGCACTCATTTCAGTCATTTCTCAGGCCAGCATCTCCCCACTATTCTTTTTGTTTTATAGCCCACATTGAGCAGAGGGGAGAGGATACAGGCTGAAGTGGTGATGCTGGCTTTGGTGTAGAAAGGTTGTCATGGCTTTCACATGGAGGGTATGTTGGAGCAGCATATAGAGAGCTCCTAAGGTGCAAGAAAGAACAGAAGAGACAAATTTTGTTTTGGTTTTGGGTGATACATGAGTGAGAGCTCTACTAAATTGAGTGAGAAGGGGCCCGGCGGGACGGCTCAGTGGTCTAAAGTGCCTGCTTGGGAAAGCTTGGGTGGCTTCAGTGACCGTGGTTTGATCCCTGGCACCACATGCTGAGCCAGCCCTGCCCTCAGGGTGGGCTGAGCCGGCCATAAAAATGAGTGAATAAACAAATAAAGGTTCTGAAAGAAGAAAAAAATAAATAAATAAAATAAAAAATTCTAAAAAAAAAAATTGAGTGAGAAGGACTAGTATAAATTTCAGTTCAAGAAATCAGTATAAGCCTTTTTTTTTTTTTTTTTTTTTTTTTTTTTTTGTGGGACCAGGGATTGAACTCAGGTCCTTGCGTTTGTCAGGCAAGTGCTTATTCTACTTAGCTATCGCCTCAGTACCTAAAGAATTTTTAAGGACACCAAAAGATATCTTAACTAGTTCTTAAACAGTGAAATTCAAGATTATACTACTTCATATTAGTTCTAAACTTACATCCTAAATTGCAGCTCTCATTTTCCTGACTTTTTTCATAGGTTATGGACTCCTGATATCCAAATACAATAATATAGTGACTGTGTAAGTCATAATGTTGTGTTCTAAAGTATCTAATCTTTCCATCTGTCCTTGATCTTAAATGTCTGTTTACCACATAGCTGGGAAAGTAGATCAGCATGAGATTGTTTATCTGAGAAACTGAAGTCATGGGTTTGATCCCAGAACTAAAGAAAAAGGAAAGGTCTGTCCACAACAGTCTACAGTGATCCAGATCATGAACATAGCATGCTTCATCTAGTTTGGGGTAATTTCTTAACTTCCACTCTTTCCCTTGCTTTAGTATCCTTCCTCAAAACCCCAAACTTCAAAGACCTTGTAATACAAGATTGCTCCTGTATGATGCCAAGACTTGTCCCTAATACACTTTGTAAGGACTTCTATTAATATCAGTTGCAGCAAGGTGCCTAAGTGTTAAATGTTCCAATTTATACTCCATTTCCTAAAGGACAGAGATGTTTAATTCACCATTCTAATCCACATAAAGCAGTTTCTGACATACAATCATCCAGTAACTATCTGGGGAAAGGCTGAACACACCAATGATTATTTTGTTTGTTTTAGTTTGTTTCTTTTGAGATAGGGTCTTACTGCATAGTCATCCAGAATGGCCTTTAATTATCCATAGTTCTTCATACAAAGGATTTATATACTTACACTTGAGCATGCCAGAATATTGGGTCTACCACCCAGGCTTCTGCACTCATGGCACAGGTTATATCTTAACACTTTGCTAATAAATTTGATACAATTAAATGTTTTAATTGTGGCAAGCAAGGACACACTGGCCGGCGCTGCCCATGTTCCCCTCAGTGGATTTGCCCAGTACTCAGTGTCCACATTGCATGAAAGGTTTTCATTAGGCAAAAGATTGTAAATCTAAGTTTCATAAATATGGCACACTGTTGCCAAGAAACCCAAACTGAGGGACCCAGTAGCAATAAAAAAAAAAAAAAAAAAAACAAGGGTCAGTCAGGATTCTAGAGATTTGAATCCACTTAAGCCAGTTATACCCAGTTCAAATCAGGCAAACAATGATCCCACTACCAGGATGGATGCAAGGTGAGACCTTGGGTGTCTCACAAGAAGAATCACTCAGAGTTCAAAATTAGATTTACCAGTGGCTTCTTGCCTTAATTTGTTGGGGGAGGAAAAGCCAAATTCAATTCCCACTAAAATTTCTACTCTAGCCCTGAACTCCACATGTGAACCTGGTAGAGATGAGCCTTTAAGCAAAGAATTCGATTTTTCCTAGAGTATTTTGGTTCGTAGACATATTTGTAACATTAAATTTAAAGGGAAATCTTTTACTAGACTGATGGACACAGGAGGTGATGTCACTATAAGCAATAGCCAATCTTGGCCATCTACTTGGCCGACTAGACCCGCCTCCACAGCTCTGATAGGCTTAGGATCTCCTCAATCTGTCTCATAGAGCATGCTGCCTCTTTCAAAATACATTGGCTCTGATGGACAGGAAGGTATTATAACACCATTTATTTATTTATTTATTTATTTTTTATAACACCATTTATTACACCCATTCCAGTCAGTCTATGGTGCGCAGGCTCTTTTTTGTTGTTGTTGTTTTGTTTTGCTTTGTTTTTTTGAGACAGGGTCTCACTATGCGGTTCAGGCTGGCCTTGAGCTCACTTTTGTAGCCCAGGCTGGTCTTGAACTCACACTGATCCTCCTGCCTCAGCCTCCCAAGTGCTGGGATTACAGGTGTGCACCACCACGCCTGGCTAGGGCTCTTAAAAGAATGGGACACTCTCTTACTCCAGATACTCAAAGTAGTGTATCACCAGATAGCGGGATGATGGCTAAGATAGAATATCATGAAAACAAAAGCAAAGCAAAAACTTGCTGGCCCGTACTCTAACAATAATTCTGCCTTTACTTAAACAAAAAGTATATAAAATTAAATTTATAATAAAAGGTATTGGAACTCTGCAAGAGAAGTTAAGGATTTTATCAACGTTGATGAGAGAACAACTGCAATTGAGTAATTTCTTTTTACTTATTTATTTCTTGTTTCAGAACCTTTGTCTGTTTATTCACTCATCTTTATGGCCAGCTCAGCCCACCCCAAGGGCAGAGCTGGCGCAGCATGTGGTGCCGGGGATCGAACCGCGGTCCCTGAAGCCGCCCAAGCTTTCCCAAGCAGGCGCTTTAGACCACTGAGCCATCCCGCTGGGCCCCTGCAATTGAGTAATTTCAAACCTACTTTGTTGCAAGTATTTTTAGAATTGCAGGGGGTTATATTAAGTAGAACTGTTGCATTTTTTCTTGATCTTATTAGATCTCACTCTAATCTAGGTTTGTTGTCATCGGTTAATTATAATACAGATGCTACTGTAAATCTGATTTTCATTTTTGGTAAAGCAAGACAACCCTATAAATTTGTTTCTCAAAATTCTAAACATTTGCAAAAGGAATAGAAAATTATCAGAGCACAAATTAGACGGATCCTGATTTCATGTTCTGCTTGTCAGCTCCTTCCTGGGCCTATTCCTAAACAAAGCTACAATCCCAGAAGTCTTAGAACCAATTGGTCATGGCAAATGATTATTGACCATGTATCTTCCTTTAACAAACCCAAATATATTCATGGTTTTATAGATACGATGTGCTCACATGTGCTCCATGCTATCTGCCATACAGGTAAACAAAATCAACATGTCTTACAACACTGCATATCAGCCTTTGTTAGCTTAATGTTGCAAACATTAAAACTTGCTATTGGTCTTGCTTACATTAGTAAAAATTTTCAGAATTTTATGGATAACTGGAAAATAAAGCATATTATAAAGACCCCTATAATCCCCAAGGTCAAATAATAATCCAACATACTTGTCTTAAACCAGTGGTTCTCAACCTTTCTAATGCTGTGACCCTGCAATACAGTTGCTCATGTTGTAGTGACCCCAAACCAAAAAATAATTTTGGTGGCTACTTCAAAACTATAATTTTGGGGCCTGGTGGGATGGCTCAGTGGTCTAAAGCACCTGTTTGGGAAAGCTTGGGCAGCTTCAGGGACTGCAGTTCAATCCCCAGCACCATATGCTGCGCCAGCCCTGCCCTTGGGGCAGGCTGAGCCAACCATAAAAATGAGTGAATAAACAAACAAAGGTTCTGAAACAAGAAAAAAATAAAATAACAAAATAAAACAAAATTCTTAAAAAAAAAAAAAAAAAGAAAAAACTGTAATTTTGCTACAGCTATGATTTGAAATGTAAATACCTGGTATGCATTATGTATTCTCATTGCTACAAATAAAACATAATTTAAACATAGTGATTAATCACAAAAACAATATTTAAGTATATGTTGAGAAATATTTATTACTAATTCCAATAAATAACATTTCACCTTGGCATAGCATGGGTTTAAATATGTATTTTCCAAAGGCAACCCCTGTGTTTTGGTCATTTGACTCTTGCCGGGGTTGCAACCCACAGGTTGAGAAATGCTGTCTTAAACCAAAAAATCTACTTATCAAACAAAAGAGACGGGGAACCCAGAGTCAAAACTTTGCTGCATGTATTTTAACATTTCTGAATCTGGCTTGGCATAACCTCCAAACAGGTGTTTGGAATGGTCCAGCATAATTTTTAAATTGGGGCCGAGGTTTTTCTTATATTTCCACAGGAAATCAAGACACATGAGGACCATCAGAGCTCTTCCATGGCCAGAACCCAAGCCATCTATGCAACACATCAAGCTCTCTGCCGAGACCTCAAGCAACGAACCTGACAGCACATCATCCACCTTCCTGGGAAGGCCTGCAGCAGCCCGTTCATGAGGCCTGCCACCTAGTTCACAACTAGGCTTTGGTTCAGTCACCTGATAATGTTCTTTTCACAATCCCTAATCTTATAGCTGCTTCTCTGGGTACTCCTGTGGTTCAAGGAGAAGTGTATTGGGCCTACATACCTAGTGTATTCTGGCTTAGACCTCTAACATGGATGGATAGGCCACCAGAGGTTTTCCATTCTACAAAAAGCAGTATCCATAAACATATCATTCTGCCTGGTCTACAAATCTTAATGCGTTTACAAGAACAGACTAAGCTTAATATTATATCTCATTTTGTATGTCTTCCTTTGTGTGTAGCCCATATACAAGATGCTAACCTTTGCATGTCAGCTGCAGATCAGACTTGGAAAGTACAACTGTTTAAAGAACAACTTGCCTTATTAACCCTAAATTCTATTCCATTACATGGTAACCTTGTAAGAGATTGTAAACTTACCATTGCTGTCTGTACTGTAGAAGCTCATGTCCCTCACTTTGAGGAAGGTGATTTGGACACATGGCAGACTTGCAGGGTTCTGTACCATGGATGGGACATATGCAAATTTAATTATTCCTTTATAGACTGGTCACCTGCAGGATTCTTTCTAAAGAAAGATCGAGATTGGCACAAGATTTCTTTTGCAGCCCCCTCCAGCTATATCATGATCTCAGGGGCCTTGTACAATGTTACGTGGTCAGGTAGAGACCTCAATCATCCCATCTGCAGACTCATTATCAATGACAAAACTGGGCCCATACAACGTATTTTGTGGAATCCAGCCCTACTTTTTCATGGTGGATTCCTGCAGACTGGGCATCTGCAGCTGATAGTAGGAGAAAAAGTCAAAGCAGTATTACAAGGACATGGATATATAAAAGTAAACATATATGCTTATGGTCCTCAAGTACTAGTAAAAAGAAAGATAGAGTGGCAGCCAAATATGGTCTCATGTACTACATGTTATCTGGCCATTGTATCAAATGTAAACATCCTTCCTCTGACACCACAGTGGTGATCATGGCCACAATACCTGGAGCTTGGCTTCCAGTCAGTCTAATGGAGCCATGGTGCCATTCAGTTAATTCCTTCTTGGTAGAGACATTAACTAAAAGGCTTATCAGTTGGACAAGGAAGATGCTTGGATTTATTATAGCAGGGATAGCTTTCTTGGTGCTTTTGATAGCCTGTGCAGTTATTGACTCTATGATGTTAGCTCATTTCATATGAACTGCTCATCTTGTAGACAACTGCACAAGAATTTCTGGTAACAGTGAGAAATTCACTAAAATATTAATATAAAGTCAATAATTCAAGTGAGCATTTGAGAAACCTCCATCCTTGAGATAGATTATCAAATTGAAAGTTTACAATTATAATAAGGTTGGAAATATTACCATAATATGACTTTATTTTGTATCACCCCATTACCATATAACAAGTCTTTATCTTTGGGGACTAATCAAAAAACATGTACAAGGAGCTATCCATCATAATTACTTTGGATATAGATGCTCTTCAGAGAAAAGGTATTGTTAATGTCACAGCAGACAGCCACATTTGATGCCCAGATTGAAGTCTGGGATAAATTTGCTAAAGCTTTAGTGCAGTGACATTCATTAGCATATTTCAAAGCTCAGTTTTGGCTTTATGTTGGAATTGGTGTACTCATTCTCTTGTTTATAGTCCTTCTCATTAAAGTGTGTCACAGAGGATTCTCAGCCCAACGAAAGCTACAGGCTATGCGGCCACAACTGACACTGCTCCAGCTTCTTCAAAGCAAAGAAGGGGGAACTGTGGAGGACTGTCTGACCAGCTCTCCTTGAAGGAAGAGCAACAGTCTCTATTTTGACTGAGTCTGGCCCTATTTCCTTGTGTTGATATGTACGAGCTGGCTAGGACTTTTGTTTATCCTCTCAGTTGGCTTTAAGCAATGTATATTGGTCTAGCTGAGGTGTTGGTGGTAGTCTCTGAAGGTGGTATGCGTGTCTCTCTGGTAACCTACACCTGCTGCTCCTTAATGTGAGCCGGGTGGAGACAGGTCCAAGAGCTAATGCTCTGTGCTGCCAGCTGGGAAGGAGCCTCAAGACAGAGGCTATGACTTCCTGGGACTTAAAAGATTACATCAAAGCCAAAGCACCAGACTACCCAAAACATTAGATACTATCTAAATAGCTTTATGCAGATCACTCTTTCTGCATATCCTCCGCAGGTGGCAGAGGTAAAGGTAGGACCCCCACCTAGCTCAGCTCACAGTATTCACTGCCTCCCACAATTCTCAATCATTCCTCCTCAAAAGCCACTCTTCCACTGAATAAAGCTGGGTGAGGCCTGGGATCCTCTCTTTGTTCCAGAGAACCATCTTTGTGGCTGGACATAGAGCCCCTTGATTCCCCAATAGTTATAAATATGTTTTAGTGTCTTTATTTTCACTGTGGGTTGCATGGGAAATGGTAGATTGGAATTACCTTGGTGAGATTCCGATGATGTAACTTTGGGATTACAAATACTGACTTCTCAGATCAAAATGAGGACCTAGAAGGGACTCCTACATTTCTTCTTCTCTTCTTCTTCTTCTCCTGTCTCTCCTCCTCCTCTTCTCCTCCTCCTCCTCCTCCTCTTCTCCTCCTCCTCCTCCTCTTCTTCTTCCTTCCTTCCTTCCTCCCCCTCCCCCTCCTCTTCCTCCTCCTCCTTGTCCTCTTCCTCCTGTGCCACTGAGCTACATTCCCAGTCCAAGAACTCCTTATACAACACTGGTCTGGTGGACTCTGAAGGAGTCTAGCACATTTGTTGTTGGTTCATCTGCGATCAGTGGTTCTCAACCGTTCTAATGCTGTGACCTCATGTTGCGGTGACCCCAAAGCGAAAAATAATTTTGGTGGCTACTTCAAAACTGTAATATTGTTACAGTTATGATTCGGAGTGTAAATACCTGATATGCATTATGTATTTTCCGATGGCTTTAGGTGACCCCTGTGTTTTGGTCGTTTGACCCCTGCTGGGGTTGCAACCCACAGGTTGAGAACCACTGATCTACATGATCACTTGGATTTTGGCTGCTTCTAGGCCAGAATGAATACATTTTCTGAGAAACTAGACCGTGCATAACCAAAGCATGGGCACTAGAATGAAAGACACGTTGGAGGAAGGGCTGAGTCTAGA
This sequence comes from Myocastor coypus, assembly GCA_004027025.1. Taxonomy (NCBI): domain Eukaryota; kingdom Metazoa; phylum Chordata; class Mammalia; order Rodentia; family Myocastoridae; genus Myocastor; species Myocastor coypus. The sequence goes on from PVJA010049021.1 coordinate 10,381, forward strand.
AACTGTTCTTAAGGGAATAAAATAGCAGTTGTAACTCACTGGTCTGAGGCCCCTGTACTCATAGAGTCTTATATTTTTTCATAAGTCTCTTCAGTTTTAGCTGTAACAAGATAGTTTGCTGTTTTATTCCCCCCATCTTGGTGACCTTCCTTTGGTATGGTATATACCTGTTGATTATTACCCTCTTGGGTTCAGAAATCTTTTTGCTCAGGAGGTTGGGTGACTCACAGAGTTGTAGGATCTCATAGAAAAGAAAATATGCCCTGAGTCCTCAGTGACTTTGGAGGACCAGGGTCAAAATATTGTCTGTCCTCTTATTCTTTTCTAATTGCAGTCTCTAAACTTCAGTTGTTCAACATTCAGAAGAGATCAGTGACCTTAGTGTTGAATGGGGGCAGTGAATTCTACTATTATAATTCCATCTGGATTTTTAAGTACTTCAAAACATAGGTATAATCAAAGGGCTGTTATTTATTAACAATAGTTGTTTTAGTAATTGTATCCCTGCAGAATGTAAATAGGTAATAGTTATATACTTTAAAGAGAAAATTTAAGATCAAGAACCACATAGCATTTTAGCATGACAAGCATGATGACATTATTTTGTAACCTACTTAAATATTCATCTTAGTATAAAATAGCCCTTTTAGTAAATATTTCCATCTGATCACATAATATTAAGTGTCACAAAGAAAACTATCATCTAATTTGTTATCTTTTTTTATTTTATTTTTTTGGTGGGACTGGGGTTCAAACTCACGACCTTGCACTTGCCCAGCAGGCACTTGTGCCTTGGAGCCATCTCCCCAGCTCCCCTTTATTTTTATTTATTTTTTTCAGTATTGGGGATTGAACTCAGGACCTGTACTTGCCAGGCAGGCGCTTATTCTATTAAGCTATCTTGCTGGTCCCTAATTTGTTATCTTTTAGTAGGCTGTCATCTAAGGAGAATGTACCAGTCTATGGATACACCTTAGAAGGGTATAATATCTAGCCTCTAATTTCAGTGTGTGACATTGTTTGAACTTCTTGGTGTCATAGGGTCCCTAAGTGTAGTGACACATATAACACACACATCACATAAGTTTATTCTTAAAAAAGCTATTAGATGACTGGTGGTTTCATGCTGGTTTGATGAGTAACTTTTTTCACAAGTAGCTAGAGTGCAAGAGAGAGGCAATTATTCGAGTCTAAAAAAGGTTATCACCATAAGCAATCCTGGTTTTATAATTTAGAAGACCTGCACACAAGGAAGACATGAATACATTCCATATACCATAAAATTAGCAATAATGAGTATCACAGCTATGTGAAGTCCTTTGCTCCTTAATTTAGTTTTGTATCAAGAGCATCTTTTAATGAACTCTTTTTGTTTTACTCACAGAAAACTTAGCCTTTTGATAGTGACCAATGTAAGCATATCACAATAATATGTTTAGTACTGTTTATTGGGCTGTGTCTCCCATAAGAGTATGAAAATTATACGGTCCTATTGGTGAACAAAGCCTAGAAGAAGATATTTCCAGGAAGCTTCTTTATTATCCAAGGGATATCTGGTTCAGTACGATTTAGTTTATATAACAAATTTTGATGACCTAATAAAATCATAACTATTAACATGTTATTTTTTGTGTGGTGACTGTGAATCAAACTAGGACCTTGCATCTGCCAGTCAGGAACTTGCAATAAACACATTCTTGAACAATGAAAGATTCCTGAGCTATGGTACATAGACGACAATATGTATTTCATTTGTAAAACCAGTCTTGACATCATTTTGACCAACTGGCAAGATGGGTGAAACCAGTCCTTAAGTCTAATGGCATTTTTCGTCTAAGCCAAATTAAGTTACGAGGGCCGGCAGTATAGCTCAGCAGACTTAGTGCTTGCTAAGGGAAGCACAGGAGCCAAGGTTCGATTCCTGGCCCCACCTGCCACGTTGGCCCTGCTCTCGAGTGCACTGAGCCAGCGATGGACTCCAGGTGCAGTGGCACACGCCTGTAATCCCAGTACTTGGGAGGCAGGAAGCAGGAGGATCATTATGCGTAAGAGCTGCATAGTGAGACCTTGTACCAAAAAAAAAAAAAAAAAAAAAAAAAAAAAAATTAAAGTTACAAATATTTTTTTAAAGAATTTTTTTTCTTGTTTCAGAACTTTTGTTTGTTTATTTATTTTCATGGCCAGCTCAGCCTGCCCTGAGGGCAGGGTTGGCGCAGCATGTGGTGCTGGGGGTCAAACCGAGGTCCCAGCAGCCGCCTAAGCTTTCCTAAGCAGGCACTTTAGACCACTGAGCCATCCTGCCGGGCCACCAGAGGTTACAAATATTTTTACAAAATGAAAAGGCAAAAAGAAGAATAAATTGTTGAGCTCAAACAAAATAGTTGTAAGTATAATAAATGGTTACAGATCAGACAGGCAGATAGACAAACATGAGTAAGATAGTTTGTTATAGTCTGTTTATAAACAAGAGTGCACTTGGATGTAGTTGGCCATGTTGAATTATAATAACTCTTTTACAGTTTTAAAATTTGTAACTATAAAGATAGCCAGAACTTTTTGTAGATCAATTAAGAAAGATCTCTTGTAATAGGAATCAGAAAGAATGAAAACCTTTTATACCTGTGAAAGCAAAGACAGTTTTTAACACAGTCCCTAGACTATTGGTCTATTTGATTAGAATATCCTGCTTTTCATTGTTGGTTTGATAACTATATGTCTAGAGGATCAGACTAGTAAAAGTTAAAATTGTTATTAGATTCATAAAACTCCCTAAGAATATTTTGTTCTATCAATTAGTTTATCTAAATAATGTCTTACCAATGAACTTATCTGTGTCATAAAAATCAGACTACCCTATGCTATAAGAACAAGTGAGTATCATTCTTTTATTTATTTATTTATTTATTTATTTTTTATGGCCGGCTCAGCCTGCCCTAAGGGCAGGGCTGGCACAGCATGTGGTGCCGGAGTTCGAACCGCGGTCCCTGCAGCCACCCAAGCTTTCCTAAGCAGGTGCTTTAGACTACTGAGCCATCCTGCCACGCCCATGAGTATCATTCTTTTTTTTTTTTTTTTGTGGGACCAGGGTTCAAACTCACGACCTTGCACTTGCCCAGCAGGCACTTGTGCCTCGGAGCTATCTCCCCAGCCCCCAAGTATCATTCTTGAAAGAAGAGAAAAGAGGGGTTAATGTCCAGTTCTGCCTAAGAGCTGAAAAGTAGATAAACAGACTAACATTTTACATTTATTCTTTGAGAATTTCAGGATTAAATCTAGACCAGTATTTTAGAATATGGCCTAGAGATAGGTAAAAATCAGTTTTACTCTGGAAGTATCCTAGGAAGCAAAAATTCAACATTCTTAAAACTTGGTCCTAGCCGGGCGTGGTGGCTCACACCTGTAATTCCAGCACTCGGGAGGCTGAGGCAGGAGGATTGGTGCAAGTTCGAGACCAGCCTGGGCTACAAAGTGAGCTCAGGACCAGCCTCAACTGCATAGCGAGACCCTGTCTCAAAAAAAAAAAAAAAA
>PVJA010049022.1:0-13939 GCA_004027025.1 Myocastor coypus
GAGGAGATGAGAGGGGAGGGGAGGGGAGGCGAGGAGAGGAGAGGAGAGATGAGAAGAGAAGAGATAGAGACACACAGACACAGAGAGAGACAGAGACAGTGACAGAGAGAAAGAAAAGAGAAAGGGAAGGAAAAGGAGAAGGAGAAAGAGGAAAGGGAAGAAGAACAAAAACATAAGACAAAAAGAAAAACAGGGCCCAGCAGGATGGCTCAGTGGTCTAAAGTGCCTGCTTAGGAAAGCTAGGGCCGCTTCAGGGACCGCGGTTCGATCCCCGGCACCACATGCTGTGACAGCCCTGCCCTTGGGGTGGGGCTGAGCTGGTCATAAAAATGAATGAATAAACAAATAAAGGTTCTGAAACAAGAATTAAATAAATAAATAATCCTTTAAAAAAAGAAAAGCAATGAGAGCAAAGTGTTAAGGCCTGAGACAGCAGTATGTCTTGTATCTTAGAAGAACCTAAGAAGATTTTATCATTAGAACAAATTGAGCAAGACGGAGAGGAGCAGATATGAGATGTTAAGAGGACATTCACAGAAAACTGGCTTTGCAAGTTTGCTTGCTTTGTTGGTGTATAGGAAACATAGGGAAGGATGTATGATGAGGTTCAGAGATCTATAGATAATCAGTAGCAGGAGAAGTTAATTTTAGGTGATCCATAGAATCAAATCTGTTGTTTGAAGCCATTCTGGCTTCATTGCAAAACATAAAATGTAGTGAGTATAAAGTCCAAGAGCTCACATTGAGATTCAATAAATATTTAATACCCAATATTTCTTCATACTTCATCTGTAATCATGCACACAGATAGTTTCTTCTCTTTTTCTTTCCCATACAACCTGGAGGAGTCAAAAATTGTGGTCAACTTTTTGGCTCCTAGGTCTTAGTTGTTTCCAGACCACTTCTTTCCCTCCCTGTCACTCATCCACCTTCCAGCCATTCAGTGAACATAGCAAGCAACATTATGTCTCTTGTTTATGCTTTAACTAGTCTTCTTTGAAAACATACCTTCGGTGAACCGACAACTGGTTGTCAGCTTGTTATGCCCAGCTGAAATAATGTCGTGTGGTGCTAGGTGTGAGAGGCCCACCTGAGGACTGTTATCGTCAGCATAAAAGGATGAACTAGAGAAGCCAGTGAAAACCTACTACAGAAGATCTTGGAGAGTTGGTTGGAGCTCTGGAAAGTCACTGGTTGGCCTGGGGCATTCTGCTGCATGACTTTCCTGATGAACTTAGCTGTTCTTGTTAGAGGAGATATGGACTCGAGGTTTTCAGCTATACTCATGCAGGATGCTAGAATCCAGCCCTGCAGCTGAATTCTTTGGTCTTTAGTGTGTGGACAGATTTCCTGCACTCTGTGAATATGGTTCTTTGGTTCATTCATTATAAAATAATCTTATAAAATGTGTCCTGCATTTCATTGTTCACTTTTCAAAACCCCAATCCATAACAGTAACAGATTTTTTTTCAATCAGGTGTGGAATGACAAACACATGTGAAAATGTGTCATGAGTGAATTTCTTACACACAGATTCCTAGAAACAGAAACATGGAATATCAGTAACTGGGACAGTAAAACTGGGTCAGTCTGAATGGTAGACAGTACAGCCAACATACAGGCAAGAGTCTATATTGTGATTTCTACAGGAAAGGAATAGCAGTTAAGAAGAATCTTTAGGACTAGCTAGTTTGAAGAATTACAGCGGTATTTGATACAGAAAGACTTAAATTTTTTAGGTATCACACTGGGGTGGTTAAGCCAGACAGATATTGGCCAAGCATGTAAGCTATGGGAAAGTGAGCTAGCTGGGGATTGCTTGGTAAAATGTATTTGGAATTGGGTATCTTATATATGAAAGCCATGCTCCTTAACAGCTGCTACCTCTAAGAACTAGCCAATCCCAGTGAGACAGTTTTATTTTCAGTGGTCAGAAAAGGCTCAAATACCACAACATCAAGCACAAACACACACACACACACACACACACACACACACACACACACATACACACACACATATGATTTATCCAATTTTCTCAGACACTATACTATGAGTTAATGTTGCAAAGCATGGTACAAATATATCTTCTCTCTAGCGATTCCAAATTACAACATCAAAAGTAATCATATTCTACTCTTTACTACCAAAACCTTTTGTTTACTGTCCTATTTAATTACGTACAATAAATATGACCCAGTAATTAAGGCCAATGGAGATTATTTTCCTCTACATTTTTTAAAAATAGAAAAACTATCTTTTATTAACAAGTATTTCTAGTAACAATCTAAACAACATAAGATTACATCACCAAGACCATGCAAAGTCATATTAAAGTGGATTTCAGTAGTGTTAAAAGACACATTGCTGATGGTGTCTCATTAGTAAAAGAGGCTATATAGAGTATATACAAAGAAAAAATGTAAATTTCTTTATACTTCACAGTAAATGGGAAACATCTAAGCAACAAATGACCCATTAAAAATGTATAATTGAAAGTACAATTTCTACTTATCAATAACCTAAATTACTTTTATTGCAAGTACTAACTTGATTGCTATCTTTGTTTTTGTTTGCTTGACAATTACCGAACCATGTGATTTTACAGTTGCATGGATATATCCTTATCTGGTTAACATACTACCCTTGAGATGTGGTCAATTTCGATAGCAATGAGTTAAAAGTATCTAATAATTTTGGTTTGAGAAACCCTAGCAGGAAATACAGTTATTTCTTCCTCTCTGAAAAGATGGTTGCAGAAGGCACACAAATAATGTAGTTTTCACTAGAATAACACATCAGAAACCTAACTCTTGATTAGGATGTGACCAGTGGTTTTCTTCATGGCAAAATAACAATAGCAATTGTCTATGTATATATGAAGCTAGTTATTTGTTAGAGACACTTTCTAAATATTGAAGATTTACTAGATGTTAAATATCTATGTTGTACAAAATTAGTGCACTATTTCCATTTCTCACAAAGATTTTAGCTCTTGTTTTGGGTATCTATCACTTTCCCTGTCAGGTGGTGATACATACAATTTAGAATTAATGCCAATAAGTTGTGGTCCATATGGGCGCTTTCATAAGCCATGTTTGTAAGCTGGTAGGCATCGTGTGTGGTACAATTCTTGGGACACTAAAACACTTAATGCTAAATATCATCTGTCATCATGACAACGACTCCTCCTTGGACAATCAGTAAGTAGTTTCTTTATTTTCTCCCAACTCAATGTTTTACAAAGAAGCCTGTTGTCATGAAACAGACTTCATGTGAAAACATATCCTGAGGAGGCACTAATCTATATGATAGGAAGATTTATCTTTAGCTTAGAAAACATAAGTGATTTTTGGCCTGGAGGTGAATCACAGATGGACAAGACTCACATGGCACACGAGGATGCAGAAGTCAGTATGATTCCCTAGTGAGAATTCGAAGTTCATCTTGGCAAAAAAAGAATTGTCCCCTATATATTTGGGTCATTACACATAACCCTCTCCCACTCCTCCATCTGGTTTCTATGTCAAGTAGCATTAATTCAACATTCAGTAGTCTAATTCTCAACCAGTTTTAACATAGAAAATATCTTAGTAATATGCTAATATACATACATACATACATAGCTACATATGAATAAAATTGTCTGGAGTTCATGAAAAATAATGTTTACATCAACATATATATATATATATATATATATATATATATATATATATCAAAGTCAAATCACTATAGTAATGCTTTTATAAGTACAAAGGTTAATGGAAATCAAGCTCTTTACAATATTCTTGTAATTTTACATTAAACATTGAACTCTTGTCATTGAAAGTATCCACCAACCTTAGTGACAAATGCCTGGATATAAAAGAGACATTAGGAAGTGATTCAGTGTTAGTAAAAATACTGTCCAATAGATCATGTCATAAAGAAGGATGGTTTACATTCTTCAGAGAGAAAAATCACCCAGAATTTAGTAACGATTATACTTCATGCTCTCCAGACTGTGCGACAGCTTACATATAACTATTGTAGCCAAACAGTAATATCAAAGTCGTGCATAATTATTATTCACAATCATTAAAATGGAAGGTTATTAACTCAAAATAATATATTTGATTGAACTTTTTCAGTCTGTGCTAATCTTTGTACTTCAATGATAGATCTATTTTAAATGATACACAAATCCAATAAGAGACTTTTCAGCCATAGGTTTCTTCCCAGAAAATGGGGGGGCACTTACTGTATATTTTCTTTATATGTTAACCACTTGAAGGGGAAAATTAGCCCAGAAAGACCTTGAACATTTTATTAAGTAATTTTGACAGTTTAGAGACAACATAACAATCACAGAAAATTATTATACAGAATTGTTTATTAATGTACACTGTAACATGGTTTATCAAAGGTAAGTTAGAGACATATATAAAATATCTTCCTCTTGAAACTATAGTAGTTGCACCCTGAGATTGACTGTAGGCTGGGGACAACTGACTGATAGCATGCATCATTTTTTTCACACTGTGATTGTGTATGGGCTGACAGTCTTCAGCACTTCATAAATTCATTGTATGTGCAGCTTTGTGTTAAGTACTATGTATGGAGAGACACATTTGTTTTGTTTTCAGCCTTCAATTTTGTTGCATTGGGTGAAAGACATTTTTATGTTAACAGAAGAGAAGAAACCTATCCTGGCAGTCATTCAAATGAATATGCCCACCAATGACATGGTCCACCACATATTTAATGTGAACAGATTGTGGAAAGTCAGAAGGAAAAAAAAAAAAGATGATCGTAAATAACACAGGGATGAAAACAGCTAGCGATCTTAATTAGAGTAAGTCCACTCAGTTTTTTATAAGAATCAAACAGAATGAAGCTGCATAAAAGGAAAGAAAAATCATTTCTCTTATCATGATTGTTCAAAAAATTATCTTTACAAAGAATGTAACCTAACATTAGCATAATAGCATAGAATTTTGTCATACAACAGTATATTCTTAGTGGCAAGGTTACTGAGAAACATGCTGATTCTGTGCTAACCAAATCCAAATGATGACAAGCTTAATGATCTTTTAGAGTTGGTAGAGTGCTAAATAAATTCACTTGGTCAGTCATTTTTCCTTGCTAGTGCCATACTCCTGAATGTAGACAATCGAGAATGGATGTAATTACAACACATTAAAAAACAGTAGCTCCAGAAAACTATTTTTACACATGCATATTTTAATCAATAGAGCACAAGGGAACCATGGTAGAAGTATTCTCTATTCTGACTATATTTGCATAGTTCTGTCAGTTGCCTGATTCAAACCAATTAGGGTACAGTTATCTGTGGAAACCATATGGTACCCAGATAAAATATATAAGACCAGTTAAATACTAAAAGCGCATCATTTGCAAAGTTATAAAGGAAGACTGAGAACAAATGTTTATTATTCAGACAATGCAGTGCCAACCAGGAGACATTCTTTATATTTTAAATCTGTATGCACTGAAGAAAATAGCTGATTATTGTTTAAATATTTTTTCAATGTTGTACTAACTTGGGATAAAGAACACAGAAAATGACTGCTGTAAAGAAATAGATTCAGACAAATATTTAAATAAATGTGGGATAATTGTATTTCTTCTATGCAAAGCAGTGCCATTATGATGTGAAGTTTTGTTGGAATTTTGGAGTTAAGCTTTTCCAGTAGGACTATTCTTTTCAACATTGAAGGTCTTAAATATCACTAGCAATTATTCACACTTATTTCTTCAAATTTATCCTTAATATGCATACATAACATTTATAGCATTTTATCTCTACTATTATGGACTATATATACAGCTAATTTCTCTTTGTGCAACGAAAAGAAAGATCTGTACTAATGATGCTTAGAGAAGAACTCATGTCTGCATCTTGTCCTCTGAACAACTACGACAAAGACAATAACAAGCAATGTATTAGTTACTATAAAAAAGGGTCCTTTTCAAAGCGCATTATTATATAGATTAACTAGATCAGTGGTTGCCAACCTTGGCAATGTGTGCTTGGTATCCCTGAAAACTCTGAAATATTCCCATCACTGATTTAGTTCATTTAGGGAGACTATGATAGAATAATGACTTCCCAAAGATGGCTATACCCAAGTCCCCAGAATTTATAAATATTTTCACTTGTACATAAAAGACACTTTGCCAATATCATTTAGGATCTTGAACTAGGTACAGTATCATGTATTCTCTAGATGGCTCCAGTGTAGTCCCAAGAGTTCTTACAAATAAAAGCAATTTAATGTAGAAGATGGAATGATGGAAGCGGAAGGAGTATATGTGAATGTGTGATGTGACTGAGAGATACAAAGGAGAGGTAGCAGAGGGAGAGGGAGGGGGACAAAATGATGTGAACATTCTATGTTTCTTAATTTCAGGAAGACTGAGAAGCTTTCCAGAGGAAATAGCCAGAAAAGAACTTGTGAAGCCTCTAAAAGGTAGAAAAATAAAGAAAGTGACTTCTGCCCTGGGCCCTCCAAAATTCTCACTGCCTTAGCTCTAAGACAAGAAATAGTATGCCACTAAATTTGAATCAGTATACGCTAGGGCAGAGCCCTTATTTCTGAAGGTTACCATAGAGAATTATTTGGCCCCTTCCCTGGTGCCATTTCAATAGATGCATTATCAAGGAGATACTTGGTGAACTGAGCAGCACTATATGCCCACAGATCCTAGTTAGTCAGTTATATTTTTCCAGTGATTCCTATTAATATGTAATATGCACAAAATACATTTGATAGAAAATATCATAGTAATCATTTTCAATATTTCAAAAGACTTTACTAGTGCTATAATATATGCTAGGTCATACTCATGCGCTGGCTAAATTATGTTTGTTAGAATATGTGATCCAACTTCTAAATCTGAATGTTACTTTGGAGTGAGTTATGTTTAGAGTTGAATTAATACTTTAAATTCTCATTGCTCAGTAACCAGGGAAAATGTTCAACCATTATTTTCCAGTTTTCATAGTCCTGAAAGCCAAAAAGAACACAAGAAATACAGAATAAAATTAATAAAATCCAGCAGAAAACAAGCTACCAGGATTTAAAATAGGAAGAATAGCCATTTCAGAATTACCAGGTTGGAGCGCCAGAGAGATAGCTCCATGGCACAAGCGCCTGCCTGGCAAGTGCAAGGACATGAGTTCAAACCCCGGTTCTGCAAAAACAAATAAGGATCAGAATTATCAGGTTGTCAAAATATGGATAAGATATAAATAGTATGTAGTATATCGAACACAGATCTTGTCATTATTTGTGACTTTGTATTAGCTTCGATGTCTTCCATTGCTCTCAACCCATACAGGCTTTTATTCTTCATTGTACTAATGTGTATGATGAAAACTGCATTTCTTAATGGACTTTGGCTTGGTGATAAAGTTCTGTTTTTCTGGGAATCATTAAGGTGCAAGTTTTTCTAGCATTACAATGGAGAGCATAATGCCGTTCTACAAGTTAAGTCAGAGAACTCCTTTATGGCTGAGATATGTGAGGCAAATGCTAGATATGAATTTGTCAACCACGTTGGAAAGCAGTCTTTTGTAGCGCAGGGAAGATTGAATTAGGGCTTTCCTCAAATGCCGCTTCCACATAGGAATTCTACATAACAGAAAGCTGGAAATCCGTGTAAATCCTAACACAATCAGGTGGCTGAGCTCCTTTCACTAGGCTCTGTAGGCAAACTGTTTCTGCACCACCTTTCTAGTCTTGTAGGAGAAATAGTCTCATCGTTTGGAAGGGATTTGCTCCAACTTGCTTCTTAACATTTGTAAGACGGTTTAAGTTTTATGAAATTACATCCAGTTCCAACCACAGAGTACTTTTTCAAGAACAATGAAGAAAAAGCGATGTCATTTTTTTACAGTGGGTGCTCAAGTCAACCATTACAGAAGCTATATGGTATGTAAATTGGGATAATATTCTCCCCAGGCCTGTCATTTAGCCCCGAAGTACATTCCTCAGAAAGCATGTCATTCATAGAAAATATTCCATTCTGTAATCACTGAATGAGGAAAAAAAAAAAAACTAATGGAATTTATGTTGAGTCAAAGCAATATAGTATCTCTTTTACTCTTTTCTGATGAAAATGATGAAGAAAAAAGTTATCCACAAAATGTACACCATCTGAATTAAAAAGAAAGTTGAGATTACAGAAGCTATCTCTCATTATGTTCAGGTCTAGGGAGAAACAGTAGGAGACTAAGATCTACTAGAATTCTTACCTGAACCCCACATAGTTTCTATATATTGTGGATACTTTATACTCTGTATTTTTTAGAATTTTCACCAGCACAGAACTGTCCAAAATGTTAAGTAATGCAATGAACCAATGCCTTAAGTATCCCTTAGTTAAATTTATCCATACAGCAATAACGTGGATAAAAAAATCTTATAATTGTTCCCCTTCCTACAACTGATGAAGGCCTAAACTTCTCACTGAAAAGCTAATTGAAACAACAGAGAAAAATAAATGTAACTAAAATTACTTTAGGGTTGCTTCAGCACCTAATTAACAATAAGACTTTTTTCTAAATCCAAATAACCAGCACTAAGTGTGGAGAATACGTCATATAAATGTCTGGCTTACTGTTTTTTTTTTTTTTATAGTATATCATATGTAGTATGTGCCATGTCATAGAATACCACATTAATCATTTTTATTATTGGACAATAGGTGCACAAGAATTCTGGCAATGTAGAATATGGACAATGTAGCAATCTTTAGCTATTTGTTAGTGACACAAGCTTACATATATAAACGAAATGTTACTATTAAATGTACCTAGTTTACATTGTTTTTATTTGTTAAGAGAATAGAAATAGCAAGAACAAAAACCTTAGAAATGATGTAGAATATCACTATCTGAAATTATAGGAATTAAAATTATATAAAATATATATAAATATATATAAATTAAAAATATATAAATTATATATATAAGTATATATAAAATGTATAAAAATGGTTATATTGCACATTGTCGTTTCAAGCTTGTTCTTCAACTTCTTAGTTACAGGCATGCAAAATCGGTGAAAAAACTGAAACATTAATGATTCTTTTCAATAGACCAGTAGAAATCAGCAGTATTATTTTCCAAGCTAGCACATGTATGTACATTTTTATATTTTTCCCTTCCTGTATTTTCTTTACTCCTTTACATCAGTTTCTTTTTTTTTTCTTTTTGAGACAGAGTCTCACTATGCAGTTCAGGCTGGCCTTGAACTCACTTTTGTAGCCCAGGCTGGTCTCAGACTCGCACCAATCCTCCTGCCTCAGCGTCCCAAGCTCTGGGATTACAGGCGTGCTTTCCATCAGTTTTTAAATGAGAGATTTTCCTTGAAAATTTAGCTTAGAAAACCACTGTGAAATATAAAAGACATAAGAAGATTTCCATTGAGTTTTCCGTAATTAGATACAGATACTAGTAAGGTTGGTCAAGTCTAATGTATGAAAAAATGTTTAACGTTGGTTGTCATTTGAGACATCCAAGTCAAAACATTGCTAAAATTTCATCTCATCCTTAAAAGAATGGCTAATGTCAAGAAATCAAGTAGTAACAACTGCTGCAGGGGATGTGGAGAAAAAAAGAACCATTCTCTGCAGTGGAAATCAGTATAGTGGTTATTCAGCAAACTAAAATTAGTGGCTGCACTGGACTTAGCTATTCCTCTTCTAGGTGTCTTCCTAAAAGGTTGAAAAACATCATACCACAATAATATGTGCATACCCAGTTTTATAGCAGCATAAATTAGAAAATCTGATACTGGAGATAGCCCATGAACAGATGAATGGATAAAGAAGATGTGCGTTTGCATACAACAGCATAGTTCTCTACCATAAAGAAGGATAAAGATGAGACATTTTAATGTAAATAGATGCATCTGGACACTGTAATCTTTTTTAAAATATTTTTATTGTTTAAATTTAACAATGGTTATATTACATATTTTCATCATCAGATCAGTTTAGCTTAATACATGTAGGTATATAAGATTGATCAATTAAACATTAACACTTTTAAGTCAACATTACTTTTTTTTTTCTTTTCCCCTTTCTTTTTTTTTGAAAGTTGACATATTGCATATTGTCCTCACACTTGTTCTACAGAGTACAGTGTGTGGGTATGACCCTGTAATCTTAAGTGAAATAAATTAGACACATAAATACAAACATGACATTGTTTCTCTTGTGGGAGGAAACACAAACTATATGAAAGGAGAAAAATAGAGTTTAAATGTTGGGAAGAAGGAAGAATGTGTTCACATAGGAAGAGGAACAAGAGATGAGGAGAGTGAAGAGCAGGAAGGCAAAAGAGCTTTTAAGAAGAGTGCCAAAGAGCCAGGCGTGGTGTGCACACCTGTAATCCCAGCACTTGAGAGGCTGAGGCAGGAGGATCCGTGTGAGTTTGAGACTACAAAATTGAGCTCAAGGACAGCCTGAACTGCACAACAAGAACCTGTCTCAAAAAGACAAAAAAGAAGTGCTAAATAAAAAGGGAAACAAGGCTTTTGTAAAAGAGAGCAGAGAACAGTTGGAGCGAGAGGAAAGGAATAGGGGAAAAAGGCACTGAGATCATGTACAGGTCTAGAGCCCGGTGATTAATGTGATCATTATGCGTGGCAAACAAGAACCAATAAAGAAGAAAGCCATTCTCGAGGGAAAAGTTTCTTCCCAATGTTCTACACAGGATGTGACCCTTCCTTTTTGTTAAAGAGAAAGATGGAAGGCAAAGGGGGAGGGGAGAGAGACAGAGACAGAGAGTGAAGAAATTGATTTTATTATGGATATATGTATATTCTTATTTAATAAAATACAGTGTCTCGGGGGAAAAAAAGTAACTCATGAAAGTTCATAAACTTGGTCAATAGCAGGTTTATTTTGGGATCTCAGACTAACCACCAACTTACAATTTCATGGTCCATTGAAAACATGACACTGCCCAGGGCTAATTCTGAGATTTCAGTAATTTATTTTTAAAGTTTCATACTGGAAAATTCACCCTTTTAGCTTTATGAATTTTGATGAATGCGCAGAGTCATGTAACCATAACCATGACCAACAGAGAGAACAGCTCCATCACAAGCCTAGGCTCCTTCCTCATCGCTCTCCAGCTCTCAGAAGAACCCTACCTTGAATAAGAGCTGAGAAATAGAGGGGATAAAGAACAAACCGCGAGAAAAAGTGCGACAGTAGTTCACTGTTTGATGTCCCTGTGCAGACAGCCTCCTATTCCTTAATTTTCCCATGGCAGATAATTAAATCCAAAATGGACAATGCATATTTTACTACTGTTTAGCCTAGGATAGTGCAGATGCTTCATCAGTGATACTCAAAAAGCCAAAAATTAATAAAGCCCTTAGCAATAACGGGTACATGAGCCTAAGCAGATTAACCTTTATTCTGCAGCTGACTATTAACAAGGATTATAATGTCTCTTAGTTACTTTTCTCTCCTTGCTTGGACAAATACCCGACATGCAAGCTTAGAGGAGGAAAGGTTTATTACCTCCCAATTACTGGAAGGCACCCTCTGATAGCTCATGCTGTCAGATGAAGGGTTCTCGCCTCTTTTGTCCATGCTCCTCAAGCCCCACCTGGTCTTCGGGCGCTGCCCCTCGAGCTGCGCCCTTAATAGCTCCATGATTTACATGAGGCTTTGGTGGAACAGCTAGACATAAACCATAACATAATATGAGAGTAATTTGGAGATCTCTGGCCAGTAATGAAAAATATTTTACATTTGCCACTTGTTCTGAAGAAGCTATAATAAACAGAAGACCAGGTTTCTAGCATGTGTACAGAACATAGGACAGCTTCAGCGTGCTGCCGAGACCCGTTGTTGTACATTGAAATTCAAAATTTTGGACTTTGCAGCTATGAATGCAGCTTCATTTGATAGTTTTATGTTCATATAAAGAATACTGTTACAAATAAAAATATACTTCAGAAGAAATGAGTGCCCTCTAGTGGACGCCACCCATATTGCAGACCGCAATTACCAAAGCCTCCAGGAGACCTAGTGAAACTGTCTGGTAAAATCAATTACATATACTCAACATTAAAGATATTCTTGCGATTCATTGTAGGATTCAGAACTATAGTACATGTTTAAGTATCGTTTCTCTTAAGTTTTTGACATGTATATCAATGAATGCAGTATATTTAAATTACTATTATTTTAACATTTAAAATTATTGTTTCTGGGGCCTGGCAGGATGGCTCAGTGGTCTAAAGCGCCTGCTTGGGAAAGCTTGGGCGGCTTCAGGGACCGCGGTTCGATCCCCGGCACTACATGCTGCGCCAGCCTTGTCCTCGGGGCGGGCTGAGCCAGCCATAAAAATGAGTGAATAAACAAGCAAAGGTTCTGAAACAAGAAAAAAATAAACAAATAAAATAAAAATTTAAAAAAAATAAAAAAGATATTATTTCTGTTTAGATTTCACACTAAATCTTTATGAAGTGTTCATGTTAAAACACATCTTATGCCTGCCTGATAGCTCATTAGATTAAAGCACCTGCTTAGGCAAATGCATGCAGTGGCTGGGTTCGATTCCCAGAGTGCCCTACTGGCCCCACTTCTGGGGCAATCTGAGATGTAGACTGAGACTGGGTGTGGTAACACAAGTCTGTAATCCCGGCACTTGGGAGGCTGTAATCAAGAGAATCACCAGAAGTCTGATCTATGTACTGAGACCATATAGACTCTGCCTTAAAAATACAGAAAGTAAACTAACAAACACATCTTAATTTTAACTGGAGACCTATCAAGCAACGTGTGTTTAGTTGCTGCTGTATTGGACAGTATGGTTTAGTCAGTTACAGAAATAATTTTTCTTTTTTTTTTTAATTGCATACAGGTGCAGTGTTGAAATGCTTATTAAATTGTGATCTTTGCAGTTTTTCCTGTGATTTTTCTACACTGCTGTAACAGAATATAAAATTAAGATCAATTTTAATTTCCACTGAAAAATGTATTAGCTTTTTTTGGAATGTGTTGTATGAAAAAGGAAACCCTTCTTTTTCTATCTATTTTTGTCTATGATGGCAACACTTGACTTGCAGTCTATCACCTCAACCACTTTTGAAGTTTACTATGAATTGCCTTTGACTAGACAGTATGGTATTAAGAAAATTTTTAGAACCTGGTAACTTTGAGTAACTTCAATTTTATGTGCATTGAACAGCAGATCCCATATTTTCCTTCTCCTCAGAAACTGGCAATGACTATTATATCCTCTGTTTTTACATGTTTGAATGGAATATTTTAAATGATTAGTTCGAATCATGTAATATCTGCTCTTCACAGATTGGTTAATTTAACATACATAATTTCCTGTAAGTTTATATACTGTGCATGTGATAGCATTTCCTTCAATTTCAGTCAAATATTCAATTATACATACATAGCACATCTTCTTATCCACTCATCAATAAACTTTCCAATTATCTCTACATATCAAGTATTGTGAACACAAGAGTCAAATTTTTATTTATTTATTTATTTATTTATTTATCTATTTATATGCAGTACTGGGTATTAAACTTGGGACCTTGTGCTTGCCAGGCAAGTGCTTATTTTACTGAGCTATCTGCCTGGAACAATTTTAGATTATCATACTGAGCTAACTTTCTTTTATACACAGTTTGTTGAGAGTTTTTGTTATGAAATTTGGAGACCAAGAGTTGCAGGGAAAGTGAGGGAGTAAAAGAAAAAGGGAAGAAACCGCACCGCTGGGAGCCGAGCCCGCGCGCCCGCCGCGTGTAAGCCCCCTGCGCTCCTCTGCCCCGCCTCTGCGTTCTCGCGACCAACTTCCTGTTCCAGCCCAGACCCAAACCGCACCGCTGGGAGGCGAGCCCGTGCACCAGCTGGGTCAGGATCATTGGCCTGCCTTCCCCTC
>PVJA010049023.1:0-13933 GCA_004027025.1 Myocastor coypus
AGGAGGAGGAGGAGGAAGAGGGGAGGACCTGTCCCCGGAGCACGGCCCCTGGGTCTTCCTGCTCAGAGCTCCTAGGGCTCTCCCTGGGTCATCCGATCTGAGATCTGAGAAGGCTGGAAGGAGGTGCCTGGAGAAGCCAGAGGGGTAGCTGGGGACAGGGGATGTGTCTTCCCTCCCACACCATTAGAGGCTACTTGGAAGTTGAAGATACATGACTCGCAATGGCAATGGTGCAGAGTTCAGTTAATTAAGCAAGGCTTCTAGAGATGTAGAAGGAAAGTGGACAGCTAGGCACAGTGCCACATGCCTGCAATCCCAGCACTCTGGGAGACTGAGGCAGGAGGACTGAGACTTCAAATCCTGCCCGAGCTCTCTAGCAAGACTAGCTCTACACACAGTGAAAAGCCCATCTCAGAAAAAAAAATGTGGGACAGTGGAGGAGAGCAGAAGAAGTGGAAATACTTAAGAGCTAGCTGGCACTCAAGGAAAGGGCGGGACGCCTCGCTCCTGCCTCCAGCGGGGCTGAGCTGCTTGCTTGTGAGGGTGGCTGGTGTCCACCCCCGCACAGCTGCCCACCTGTGGGGCGCTAGAGGCCTGGAGGAGCCAGAAGGCCAGTGGGGAGACCAGAGGGAGCTCAGGGCCACTGCCCACTGGGCCACAAAGGCGACAATGGCCTTGCATTTACCTCACTCTTCTGAGCACAGAAGGAGTGTTGCTGTTCTACCCTTCAATCCCAAAGCTCCCCCAAACGCCTCTGCTGGCCTGCACTACCTAACCCAGAGCCCCACCCACGAGCAAGGGCCTTCTGGGGTATGCGCTCTAGCTAGGTTAGTGGATTGAATTGGATCGTACAAATCCACCAGTCTCAGGCATCCCACCTGCGCTGCTTATCAAGGGCTGTGAGCACATCGTGCCCAGGAAAACTGGGACACTGTCACTCGTGTGCTATGGAGAGCCAAAGGCTGTCAAGCCTTTCCTGGAAGAGGCTTCAGCAGTGAGCGCTTAGGCTTTTTCTGCAGACCACAGAGCTCGTTGTCTTGTATTGCTTGTGACCTTTTGAAAATGTGAAAGTGCACTGGGCCATCATGGGGAGTTTGCTGTGCCTGAGCAGGACAACGCCAGCCAAAGCCTGGAGGTCTGGTCACTTCTGCTAGCTCTGCCTTGGAGTGACTGGGACCTGTCACCCACTGGGCAGGGAGCTTCTCAACAGCAAGGTGAAAGTTTCAGAATAGCTTGCCATGGACGGAGAGGCACGGAGAGGCTGAAGCCTGCAGGGGCACCCAGGCTAGGCATTCTGTTTGAAAATTCAACATGGATTCTTTTTTCTTCTCTTTGGAGTTGGAGTCTCCCTGTGTTACCCAGGCTGGGCTTGAACTCATGATTCTTCAGCCTCAGCCTCCTGAGCAGCTAGGGTTATAGGTGTGCACCACCGTGCCTGGCTTCTCAATAGGCATTCTTATCCCAGTGATAATTAATGCCAGTGTACATTGTCTCTTTTTCCAAAAGTAAATAATATATATGGCTCATTCTAATAACTCTGGGCAGGGCGGACACCTTATCTCATGAAATAGCTAGAGGTAGTCACTGCTCTGTTCTCATCACTGCAGCATGGGCTTCGAAGGAGAGGTCGTGAAGGAGAGGACTCAGACTGAGCTGTGGAAATCTTATAGAATTCATGGTTTATTTTTTTCCCCTACAGAAACAACAAACTATTAGTTCAGAGAGAAAAAAAAAAAAAAAAAAAAAAAAAAAAAAAAAAAAAAAAAAAAAAAAAAAAGCACACACAAATACCACCAGCATGCTAATCTTTTTTTTTTTTTGGGGGGGGGGGGCATCTGTTTCAAAGCGTAAAAGTCACACAAGTAAATTTAGAGCACTGATGTAGAATCTCTCTCTCTCTCTCTCTCTCTCTCACACACACTCTCTATCTCTCCGTCTGTCTCTCACTCTCTCTTTTGCAGGCACAGCATATTGAAAAGTACATAACACTTTTATTTATTTTCAGGTGGCCAAATAGAGAAATCCCAAATTGGGACCTGCTAGGCTCAAGTCTACATTCCCAGTTGCCGATGTGGCTGACAAGAGCACTAGGGCTGACTCAGAACCCATTGCGCACATCTGAGACTCTCTGGGAGCTTGGGCTGGGTAGCTGCTGAAGGCCCACAGGTGAAAGACTTACCGCTAGCAAGATTGTAGCCTAACTGGCATTTCAAGAAATGGAGTGTAATGAACGGGGCCTAGGGACAGCTGTGGTCTGTTACTGAAAACCCCGGAAAGCTGGGACTCCAGGTGATGGATGGCAGCTTCACCTGTGGGCCCTTGGTTTGTTGCTTTCTCCCTTGCTTGGAATGCTGTTGGTTGACCCCTGGATGAACCCAATGATAGGGAAAGGATGGAAGTTAATAGAGATCGTGGTCACATTCATGACTGGACACATGGCCCTCCTTTGCCGACGTGATTATGCACAAGATCATACTGACTACCCTAAATAAAGGTGACTTACTTCAGGGGTTCATTGGTCAGTGAGGAACAAATCTCAGTGAGTCCTCTGAGCTACCTTCATCGGGTCTTCTTGTTGTCCTTTCGGTAAAACCGACACAATATTACAACACAAGGTGCTACTGAAAGGTGTAGAAACTTTAAGAGATGGGGCCCAGTGCGAAGCCTTGAGGTCACACGGACGTGCCCTCGAAGGGGATTATGGGACTCTGGTCTCCTCTGCTTTCCCCCACTTTCTGGAAAAGAGGTGAGTAATTCTGTTTTACTACATTTTCCCACCATAACATACCACAGGCCCAAAAGGACAGGGCCAGCAGATCAGACTGCCACTTTTTTAAAAAAAATTAATTTTTATTTTAATTTTTTGTTGTTTCAGAACTTTTGTTTGTTTATTTATTTATTTTATGGCTGGCTCAGCCTTCCCTGAGGGCAGGGCTGGCGCAGCATGTGGTGCTGGGGATCAAACCGCAGTCCCTGCAGCCACCCAAGCTTTCCTAAGCAGGCGCTTTAGACCATTAAGCCATCCTGCCAGGACCCCTAGACTGCCACTTTTAAAGCTGTCACAAAGAGTTAATTTTTGCCATTATAAGTTGATATCTGTTAGATATTTGTTTTTTTAACAGAAAGGTAATACACTGTGATTTTAAGAAGGAATAGTTATCCAACGCATGCTGGATGAGCTTTCATTACACTCCAGATACATGCTAGTTAAAGGTAGCAATCTAATGCAAGACAACATGACTTTCTTGCTTTCTAAATGTAGTTGATGAGAAGTTCAGCATCAGATCTAGAAATCAGCCAGGTGTGCTAGTGCATAAATGTAACACTAGCACTTGGGAGGCTGAGGCAGGAGGATCACTGCAAGTTTGTGGTGAGCCTGGACTAAGTAGTGAGTTCAAGGCCAGCTTGCACTACATAATGAGATCCTGTCTCAAAGACAATCAAATGGAAATGGTTGATACATTGTATCAACTTGCAAAGTTCTTGGGGCTTAGCACTCTTACTGCTCTAGGTTGTTGTTCATTGTGTCAACTTGAGAAGTTCAGAAGTTGAATGAAACGATTCTACCTGAGGCAGGCGTCCTCACTTTGGAAACATCCTGAGCCTGTAGAAGAGGAGGGCAGGGAGGTAGCGGAAGTGATTCACCTCTCCCAGGACTGGTAACCTGTGGGCAGATAAGGGAGGAAAAGGGGCTCCTCTTTTCTCCTTTTGCTCTTGTTGCCTTTGCTGTCTTCTGGCACAGTGAACGGTTGCCCTTCACCACGCCACCCTGCCTTTCCAGCTGATTCCAGACTGAAACCTCCACACACTGGAGTTAAGCGAACCTTTCCTTCCTTCATTGTGGATGTCAGGTATTTTGTCTCAGCAACAAGCAAAAAATAAGCAAGACAGATTTTGTTATTGAGAGTGGCTCTAGAGAAACAGCATCATAATGATGGCATTGTTTAATGGATTTAGGGGTTCCTTGAGGGGGTTCTGCAATTTGATGAGATCTAAAGACACTAGTCTCTCTAAAGCTATGAGATATTCTGATAATCCTTGGTGTGAACTGTTTAATACACCATGTAGACCATTTGATTATCTTAACTCACTACTTGTGAGATGTCAGGACTATAACGAATCTATACATGAAAATTTTGAATTTCTTTGGCAGAGTAAGAAATATAAGATGCTGGAGAGTTGATCTTAGTATCCCTGGACAAACTACTGAAAGAAAATGATGAGGCCAAAACATCCATAGGAAGTCTAAAGTTTTCTGCCTTGGGGACAAATTAATAAAGAAAAATAAAGAGCTCAAATTCCCAGCTCTAGACACAGAACAGAAGTTTCAAAGTCTCTAAGTGTCTCTTGAAAGAAAATCTCCTCTCTTTCTACTTCAAGGCTGAGTTTACAGAAACCCAAACTCAGGCCCCCACAATTTGATTGGTTCAACTACAACTTAAATTTAATGTCAGCCTTAAAGGGAACCTGAAGCAAAGATGAGGTCACTGATCAGAAATAAATGGGATCCCATAAACTGGGATGGAGACAGGTGGGAGAATCCTGAGGAGGCTGAGGATGTTGAGTTCCTAGGTGCTGATGAGATTATTTGGTCAGAGGAAGAGATTTCCACATCCACTGTGGCAGAGGCATCGGTGCTTCCATGTCTTGGGGCACTGGCGTCTCCTAGTGTACCTGGGCAAACTAATTTTGTGTTGACTATGCAGTATAACGCTGACGCTCCCCAGGACCCACTCTCACCACATGCTGTGGCTCTAGGCTCATAACCAGGCTTACATAGCATAAGGATCCTAAGGGTGAGATACATAGCTCTTTTCCCAAAGATCTTCTTGAGTTTTCTAACTCTTACAAGCAGAGACCTACTTAGCAAGTGTGGGAATGGATTTTATGAGTGTGGAATAATGGTGGCATAAACATACACCTGGATCAGGCTGAGTTTGTTGATATGGGCCCACTCAGCTGGGATTCTGAATTTAATGTTGCAGTTTGTAAAGAAAGGTGTTAATAGCTTATATGGCTGGTTCTTCAGAGGACTAGGGATGCAGCTCAGATTTTGCCTTCAGCCTGGATGTTGTTTTCTGGCTTCTAGTGCAGACTACCTGGGACTCTTCAGCTTTCTGACATAGATTCTTGAGCTTTCTGTTGCAACCTCATCAACCTCCTGACACAGACTTGCCTGGTATACTGCAGTGAGCTCCAGACCTTGGACCTTCAGTCTCTAGTGTGCAGACGCCCTCTGCCCACTTTCCCATCTGACTTTGTGGCTGACCATTGTAAGCCAGTCTTTAATTTCTATGCATATTTGTATTTTGCGCTATATCTATTTCTCTAGTGAGCCCTAACCGATACACAAACAAGATCTAGAAATCACTGGATGAGAAGATGGCTCATGCAAGTGTCCCCAGATGAATTCTTAACTTCTTGGTCAGAAGGAAGCATTCTGGAGGCTAATATATAAACTTTTAAAAGCTTTAAACAGAACAGCACAGCATACAGAAGGTATAACTTGATGGCTCATAACTTGATATGCTCTCATATTATAAAATCCAACAGTAAGGGGGCAGTGGAGGTAGCTCAGTAGAATAAGTGCCTGCCTGGCAAACTCAAGGTCCTGAGTTCAATCCCCAGTCCCACCAAAAAAAAAAAAAAAAAAAAAAAAAAAAAAAAAAAAAAAAAAAAAAAAAAAAAAAAAAAAAGGTCCAACAGTAGAACACATCTATAATCCCAACTATTCAGAAGGCTGAAGCAGAAGGGATCACAAGTGTGAGGCCAGCAGCCTGGGCAACTTCATGTCTCAAGATAAAAATCAAAAAGGGCTAGGGATGTAGCTCAGTGGTACAGCACTGCTGGACTCAATACTTAGTGATGCAATAAGAGAAAAAAAAAAAGAGAAAAGAACAAGAAGGAAATGAAGAAATGAAGGGCAAGGGGGGAAAAAAAGAGCAAAAAGCAACACAACCAGCGCTCTCTGTACATCTGTGACCAGCCACTGTTCTGAGTCTCCATGTTTAGATTATGTTCACTGGGGATCAACACAGAATAATCCAAATGGTTGTACTATAACACACAAAATGGTTTTATCTCACCGTCATCCAAGAGTGAGATCCACTTGAGAGGGTGACCAAAGTTTTGAAATACGTATAGACATCCCTGAAGAGTTCAAGTCTCTTTGTTTTTGATCACCTCTTATTAAGGACACTTAATAACAGGATGAGATAAATTCCTTAAAGATAGATTTCTTAGTACTGAGCTTTTTTATCCTATACAAGCTGAGGTCAGCTATGGCCTTCAGACTTGAAATGCTGTAGTTCACAAAGGAAAGAATTTGGGGCCTGGTGGGATGGCTCAGTGGTCTAAAGCGCCTGCTTGGGAAAGCTTGGGCAGCTTCAGGGACCGCGGTTCGATCCCCAGCACCACATGCTGCACCAGCCCTGCCCCCGGGATAGGCTGAGCCGGCCATGAAAATAAGTGAATAAACAAACAAAGGTTCTGAAACAAGAAAAATAAATAAATAAATAAATAAAACTTAAAAAAAAAAGAATTAATACTTGGTTCTTCAGAGGAACTCAAAATAAAAAGAAAAGAGTCAGGGTTGAGCGTCACAAAATGTTCTAGGTAGCAGAGATCATTATGTAGTCACAGTGTACAGCCATTTTTCTATCTTAAATTTCTTTTTTTATTTGTTAAAGAGAATACAAAATAATGATAATAAGAAACAATGGAAATGGCACAGAATTTTACTAGAAAAAATAATGCACATTTGACAGTATTTGTTTTATTGCATCGTGCTGTCTTCAAATTAGTTGTTTAAATACCAGATATATGCATGCAAAGTTGAAAAAAAAATTATAAGAAGGGGCTAGGGAGATAGCTCAGTAGAATAAGCACTTGCTTGACAAGTGCAAGGGTCCACACACACAAAAAAAAAAGTTATAAGAAATTTAAAAGGAGAAAAACATTAAGCATTAAGTGCTCCTTTCCTTGGACTGGCAGAAATCAGCAGTGCAATTCCTCATGGTACCCTGCACACATATGTAGCTAGATTGCTTCCCTCTCCTGTCTTCTTCCTCCTCTCAGCTTTTCCTTCCCTTTGAACAGTTAAATTTATACTTTATAGTCCAAACTTTCTTTTAAAAAAGTATTTATAAATTCAATAAGCTTTCTACTATTCATCTTTAAACTGTGGTCTGGTTGTCGTGAACTCCACCATGCTGATGCCAGGGGGCCTTTCCAAGGAGAAGTTCTTGACTAAAGGTGTAGGCCTGTGTCAGGCTTTTGTTTCTGGGACAAAAATACCTGACATGCACTACTGAAGAGGAGGAAGGGCTGACTTTGGCTGGTGATTTCAGAGGTTTCTGCCCATGGTTCGCTGGCTCCAGAGCAGAAACATTAGGGCAGGAGGGTATGACAGAGGAAAGCCGCTCACCTCCCGCCAGCCAAGGGACAAGCCAGAAAGGAAGCAGCAGGGACCAGATAAAGCGCCCAGGGCCCAGTGGAGGTATCTGCCAGGTGGTCTCATCCTGTATTCTCCTATACCTCCAGGAGAGAGATCAACACCTCTGCACCTGAAATCCCAGGAAATCGGAAGGGATTCTGTTCCCTGCTTCACCTATGTTGTACATGGTGACATTATAACATTTTCAAACATCTTAACTTTTGACATTTATCTCATATCCCCAGTACTAGAAGGAAGCTGTGTGCTCTCTTACATACCAGACAGCAGCTGCTGGTTTATTAAAAGTGTTAGTGACGCCACAGCCCTGGATTGATCAGGGCTGCTCGTGGGAGTGGAGAGTGGAGATGCAATCTGAGGGAAGATCTCCTCTAAAGTACTGACACAATCAGCTGTGTATGGTGGTAATTCCAGCACTCAGGAAGCTGAGGCAGGAGGATCATTGGGAGATCAAGACCAGCCTAGGTCACAAAGTGAGCTCGAGGTCAGCCTGAGCTACATAGTAAGACTCTTTTAAAACGACAAAGAAACAAACAAATGAAATACTGACAGAGTCCCTAGAAGCTTTGGTCACCTGACATCTTTGGGCTGTCCTCACCCAAGTAAGTTCATTTATTACGAACAAAATTGTGGTAAAAAATACATACCATAAAATTTATCACCTTTAAGGGTGGATTTCAATGACAATGAGAATTTGTGCCGTTGTGCAACCATCACCACTGTCCTTCTCCAGAACTTATTTATCATTCCATGCTGAAATCTTCTCTCCGCTAATGAGCAACTCCTTGTTCCTTGGCTCTCCCCAGCCCTGACAGCCTGCGCTCTCTTTCCAACCTTGGTAATCTTGACTACTTGCAGATGCTTCTATACATGGGATCATGTGATCTCTATCCAGCGTGTCATTTTTAATTTCATGCACACACAGAGGGAAGACCATGAAAGTCATGCTGTGAAGGCGCTATCTGCGAGCCAAAGACAGAAGCCTGAGAAGAAACCAACGTTGCCAGGGCACTGTTCTCAGCCTTCTAGCCTTCAACATGGAAACAAATTAAATGTCCTTTAAAAGAAAAGCCACCAACCATTTTGTTGCTGTTCCGCCGCCATGAACTGGATGCCCTCTGCCCTGTTCCACTCAGCCTTGGGCCAGCTGAATATGGACTGAAATCTCCAGTAACTTCAAAAATGAATGGGATCCCGTCTGGCTCATGCCCGTCAGGTAAGGACCCTCGGCCCCTCTCCCCATTTTTTTGGCTCCCTGCCTGACTTCCAGTGCCGATCCCGTCTGGCCTGCACGCCGGCTGAGTAAGGACCCTTGGCCCGCCTCCCTGCTTTCCTTTTTTTTTTTTTTTTAACCCCTCCTGTCCAAGCTCCAGTACTGAACCCATCACTAATCTCGTCTGGCAAACCATCTGGTCCATGAGCCTACCAGGACTCCTCAATTCCAGAGCACCACCTCCACCCACAGACAAGACCCACGGGGCTTCACACCAGCCAGCAACCCAAGCTCTGACACGTAGCCGGGCACTTCTGGAAAGGAACCAACTTGGGAGATCCAGACCAAACACCCACAGACGCTAATAGCATAACGTCACCAAAGTGCAGAGATCGCTTCCATACAAAATGATAACAACATGGAGAAGGATGCAATCTCAGGGCAAGCCCACCCAAATCAAATACAGATTATATGGGAAAAAATGGGAATCATACAGATGAAACCTGTGAATTGGTAGCATCTGAGGCAGATAGACAAGTGCAGAAACTTATAGAGCAACTAAGGTCAGAGATAACATCTGAAGTAAAAAAAGAAATACATGAAGCGGAAAAATGACTGGAGAAACATATAGAGGACATCAGAGCAGAAATAATATCTGAAGTTAACAAAGACATGTCTAAATCAATAGCATCCCAAGTAGGGGAACAACTACAGAAAGGTAGAGAGGAGAACAGAACAGAAATAACCTCTGAATTAGAGAGAGAAAGGATAGCCATAATGACAGACTTCAATACTATTAAAGAAGACATTGATAAAAAATTAGAGGAGAATAGAAAAATGATGGACTCCCTGACGGAGCAATATAGGAAAGACATAGATTGCATGAAACAGTTTCAAAGAGATATACAAGAAAATAAAATCTCGATCACAAGTTGGCAGAGCTGTATGAACAAAAGTGAAGATAGAGTCTCAGATCTTTTTTTTTTTTTTTTTGTATTTTTGAGACACGGTCTCGCTGTACAGTTCAGGCTGGCCTTGAGCTCAGTTTTGTAGCCCAGGCTGGTCTCAAACTCTAACCGATCCTCCTGCCTCAGCCTCCCCAGTGCTGGGATAACAGGCGTGCGCCACCACACCCGTCAGAGTCTCAGATCTTGAAGACACAGTTGCAGCCAGTGAAAGAGTAAGGATCTTTTAAAAACAACCAGAATGCAGAAAAAAAATAATTCAACATCTGCAAGATGATGCAACAGTAAACAACGTGAGATTAATAGGAATCAATGAGAAAGAAGGAGTCAATACAAATGATATAAAAAGAATATGGGCAGAAGTAATAGCAGAAAACTTCCCAAATATGAGAAAACAATTAGACATTCAGTAACTGAAGCATACAGAACTCCAAATAACATCAACCCGACTGAAAACACGCCAAGACATATAATAGTCAAGATACCACAAATCCAGATGAAGAATAATATACTAAAAGCTGCTAGAGAAAAGAAACATCACATTTAAAGGAAAATCCATTAGAATAACAGCGGATTTCTCTTCACAAACCATGAAGTCAAGAAGAGCATGGAGCAGAGTGCTTCAAGTCCTCCATGAAAACAAAATTTCAGCCCAGACTACTATACCTGGCAAAACTCTCCTTCAAATATGAGGGAGAAGTGAAATATTTCCATGACAAGGAACAACTGAAGAATTTCATGACATCAAAGCCAACTCTACATAATATTCTAACAAATATTTTAGAGGGGGGCCAAAACGACCCGAATTCAACAAATGAGAACAGAAAGATCCCACCAAATAGAGTAACCAACTAAATATAGGAGGAAAAAGTGGTAAACAGTAGCAAAAAAAAGTCATGTCAACCATAAGTCAATACACTTCAATTATAACCATCAATGTAAATGGACTCAATTCTCCAATTAGAAGAAGTAGACTTGCAGAGTGGATAAGGAAACAGAGCCCAACAATACGCTGTACACAATAAACACACTTAATTCATAAAGAAACTTATAGGCTTGAAGTTAAAGGTTGGAAAACAATACTACATGCTCCAGCACCTCAAAAAAAGCAGGGGTAGCAATCCTCTTTGCAGACAGTCTAAACTTCAAACCAAGATTGATCAAACGAAATAAAGAAGGCCACTACATATCAGTTAGGGGAAAAATTCGTGATGAAGAGGTAACACTCATAAATATGTATGCACCCAACATGGGAGCAGCAAGTTATATAAAACAAACCTTAATGGACATGAAAAATCTCATATCCAATACCACAATCTTAACAGGAGACCTCAACATTCCCTTATCCAAAAACAGATAGGTCAAGCAGACAAAAAATTAGCAAAGAAGTAGCAGAACTGAATCAGAACTTGAAACAACTGGACTTAGTGGACATACACAGAGTGTTCCGCCCAACCACTTCAAAATACACATTCTTTTCAGCTGCACATGGGACATTTTCTAAAATAGATCACATATTAGTCCACAGATTATGCTTAAGTATATGCAAGAAAACAAAAATTATCCCATGCATATTATCTAAAAGAAAATCCACCAAGGGCCAGCGAGATAACTCAGAGGACTAAGCACCTGCTTAGATGGCAAGCATGGGCACTGGGGTTCTATGCTCCGTACTGTGTGATGCATTGGCCCCGTCCCCAGGCCCGCTGAGCTTTGACTGAGTCTGGGTGTGGTGGCACATGCCAGGAATCTCAGTGCTGGGGAGACTAAAAACAGGAGGAGCACCACAAATGCAAGCTGTGCAGTGAGGCCCTGCGTCAAATACAGAAATTAAAAAAAAAACAACCCACCCATTCTGTGATACTTGGAAGCCTTAGCAAACTAACATACTTTTAAGGTTGGATAATATATATATATATATATATATATATATATATATATATATATTACTACATTTTATTTACTCGTCAATAGAAATTTGGGTTTCTTCCTATGTTTGGTTATCATGAACATGAGTGAACAAACATCTGCTTAAGTCTTTGCTTTTGACTCTTCTGGGTACATACCTAGAAATGGAAATTGCTAAATCATATGCTAAGTCTACATTTAATTTTTAGGGAAATGTCATGCTGTTTTATATTTTTTGCTTTCCTCATTATTCCTAGTAAAATCTGTAGAAGAAATGTAAAAAAACAAATAAAAATTAAAATGTATACAAAGAGTACTGGTTTTGGCTTTGGAATAGTGGCCTTTTGTGGGGGGAACAGTCTATAGGGTGTTCAGCGTCTTACCACTAGATTGGACTCATGGACTCACAGTGATCCAACTGTTTACAGCCTCCTAAGAGCTGGGATCACAGGCGAGCGCCATCACGTCCATTCTCAATTGCCATCTCAGCTTTCCCCAGTGGCAGGGCTGGCACAGCATGTTTGGGGATTGAACCCCCGGGGCCCCTGCACCTGCTTGCAGGTGCTTTAATCCACTGAGCTATTTGGCTAGCCCTGGCCTTTGTTATTTAGAGGCTGTCTTGCTTTCTGTTACCATGAAAATTTCCTTTAAATGACAGAACTAGTTCTCAGTTATTTTTATTGGATCTGCTGCCTTTGCCCAAACTTTTCCCTCTCAGTTTACAGCTGTACTCGCCCCCCCTTTGTGTCATTAAATTCAACCATGTTGGTCCCCTTGTCTCCTAAGTACCTAGTCTTCAAGGTCCATACCACCGAGACCCACCCTGTCTGGTGTAATCCTCCATCACAGCGCGTTCTTTTCTTCTGGCTAATGGCCCATGAGAATGAAAAACAGTGGAAGGGAGTTGGGTGCCCACACTTCCTAAATTGCCCAGAGGAAGCCGCCCAGAGGAAGCCTCTGTGCCATTTGTTTTCCCACTGCGAGGAGAATTCCTCAAGAGGAGCAGCTTGCATTGGAGTAAAATTTGTCTTGGGGTTGTATTAAGAATGGCTCAGACTTAGTTGAGGAAAACCAAAGGGTAAGGGGCCGGGGAGGTAGCTCCGTGGCACAAGTGCCTGCCCAGCAAGTGCAAGGTCATGAGTTTGAACCCTAATCCCAAAAAGAAAAAAAATCCTGTAATCCCAGCACTCGGGAGGCTGAGGCAGGAGGATTGGTGCGAGTTTGAGACCAGCCTGGCTACAAAAGTGAGCTCAAGGCCAGCCTCAACTGCATAGCGAGACCCTGACTCAAAAAGACAAAAAAAAAAAAAAAAAAAAAAAAAAAAAAAAAAAAAAAAAAAAAAAAAAAAAATTAAAAGCGTTGTCTGCATAATGGAGACGCATCTCCAGAAGCCCTGCCACCTGCTGTTTCTCCTAGCTGTATAATTCATAACACCTGGGCAGTGTGCAGAGGTCCAGGGGAAAACCTGTAACTTTATACTGATTACGTTATGGATGATTGAATGGCCACAGGCCTGAGAAGAAAGGACAGAGAAGAGTTACAGCCAGGACTCTAGGAGTACCTAGAGGAAATGGGGAAATGGTCACTGAGAAAAAATTATCTGCATAGGTAATTTTGGGGTTTGGATAGACTCTTGCTTTGTAGCTCAGCCTGGCCTTGAACTGACTATGTGGCTTAGGGGAACCCTCAGTTTGCAGCAATCCCCCTGCCTCAGCCTCCCAAATGCTGGCTACAGGCATGCCCCAACATGTCTGAGGAATGAAAGGATTTTCAACTAGATGAGGTAGTGCTCATCCATAATCCTAGCACTCTGGGAGGGTGAGGATTATGAGTTTAAGCCTAGCCTGAGAAAGTGAGTGAGTTCTTGTCTAAAAATCAAAAATTAGCCGGGCGTGGTGGCTCACACCTGTAATCCCAGCCCTCGGGAGGCTGAGGCAGGAGGATCGGTGTGAGTTCGAGACCAGCCTGGGCTACAAAAGTGAGCTCAAGGCCAGCCTGAACTGCATAGCGAGACCCTGTCTCAAAAGAGACAAAAAAAAAAAAAAAAAAAAAAAAAAAAAAAAGATGTGGGGCTATACCTCAGTGTGAAGGTCCTGGATTCAATCTCTAAGCACCACACACACACACACACACACACACACACACACACACACACACCAGGAAGAGGAAGAAAAGCTGGGCATGGTGGCACACATCTGTAATCCCAGTACTTGGGAGGCTGAGGCAGGAAGATCACTGTGAGTTCAAGGCCAGCTGGAGTTACAAAGTGAGTTCAAGAGCACAGCTCGCGCGTCCGCCGCGGGTAAGCTGCCTGCGCCCCTCTGCCCTGCCTCTGTGCTCCTGCGACTAACTTCCTGTTCCAGTCCCACCGAGTCCCAGCCAGTAGCACAGCTC
>PVJA010049024.1:0-12500 GCA_004027025.1 Myocastor coypus
AAAAAAAAGAATGTTTAGTTATACAGGTCTTGCTTCGACTTGCCCTTGACCACCCAGCAAGGAATGGAACGCAGAGCTAGATTGGTGAGATGAGCTTTAGGAGGCTTAGATTCAATAGCCTCCAACATCACAAGCTTCACTGGTGGCACACTGCAATTGCAAAACCTTTGTGTATGTATCTGCTTCCTCTTAGTCCAAAGAGGAGTATATTCTTTCCTTTTTTTTCTTTCTTTCTTTCTTTTTTCTATGCGACATTAATAGGGAGGTGGGTCATGCCCACACACTGTACTCTGTAGAATGATTGTGAGGAAATATGCAATATGTCAATTTTCAAAGAAAAGAAGGGGGAAAAGAAAAATAAATGTAATGTGGATTTAGAAAGGTTAATGTTTAATTGTTTGATCAATCTTATATACCTATATGTATTAATCTAAACTGATCTGATGATGAAAATATGTAATATAATCATTGTTATATTTAAACAATAAAAAAAAAAGTTATCAGTAACTTTCAGATAACAGAAAGTCCAGGACTGAAGTGCCTGCCTAGGCATGCATAGCGACCCGGGTTGGAGGTGTGCACCTGTAATCCTAGCACTTGGGAGAATGAAAACAGGACGATCACTGTGAGTCCAATCTGTGCAGTGAGACCCTGTAGACCCTGTATTAAATACATTTTTAAAAACTGTGCTTTTGGAGTCAGAGCCTCTAAGGAGGTCATTAAGACTAGATGTGATCATCCAGGTGGAGAGCTAATCCAACAAGATTCATGATCTTATAAGGAGAGGAAAACATAGTAGGAGTGTATGCACACAGAGAAAAGGCCTAGTAGGACACAGAGAAAGTGTGATGAGCTGTGGAAAGAGACTTCGTAAGAAATACTGTCCACATTTTCCTGCTGGACTTTCGGCCTCCAGAACTGTGAGGAAGTACATTTCTCCTCTTGAAGCCACTCAGGCTGTAGCATTTTGCCATGGGAGCCTGAGCTCAGTGGTGCACACAGGTGATGTCTGCACTGCTTTCTCTCATTGCTGACACAAAATACTAGCCACCCCAAATTAAGGAAAGAAAAGTTTATTTAGCTTGCAGTTAGTGGAGGTTTCAGTCCGTACTCAGCTGGCTCCAAGGCAGAGTGGCACATGGCAGAGGGCAGCAGCTCATGATGATGGAAAACAGAAAAGAGCAAAAGGAGGAGCAGAGCTCTTTCCCTCCCTTATATTGCATGCAGATTACCCAACCCACTCACACTCAAAATCCCCACATTGGATCATGAATTAATCACAAATTCTAGAACCTACTCCCATGACTGCATGAGGCATTAGGGGGACAGCAAGACACTATCATACCAGGTAGGAAATGGCAAAGGGATAAAGCTGGGAGATCTAGGGTTATCTCAGTTTGCAGGCAGTCCAGCACATAGTTCTAGAGCTTGAAAAGAAAAAAGATGGTACTTAAAGTTCAATTGTTCTTGAGCCTTAGGACTGGAAATTCAGTCAAAAGACTACCATGTTGATAACCAGTTGCATAGTATATGAGAGAAAAGCAGGAAAAGGCTGCGGAAAGCAAGAGTCTATAAAGAAAAATTAGAATGAAGTGACATCGTCTGGCTGGTTATTGGAGATGGAAAGGAAGTAAGAGAACAAACACATGGCCTTGACCAGTAAGGAGCTCAGGAACAGAAACTTGGTGGAAGATGACTTCCGGTGCCAGCTGCCCCATGTCCCTGTTGTCCTCCCAAGAAGGGCAGAAGCTGATTTTCTAGGGCGATGCTCAGGACGCACTCGGTGCCAGTGCTCAGAGCTCAGCCTCATTCCCAGGAAGTGTTTCCCACCTACCGGACAGGTTTAGCCAAGGTCTCCTTGGCATAAGCCAAGAATATTATCTCTGTCTTCTCTGGGGAGGTAGGGGGTCTGATCAAGGCAGAATATTAAAGAATTAACTTACTTCTCCTCCCTGCGGGTAAGATACCTTTCTCAATAATCCATGTGGAAAAGACCTTTTAAGGCAAGAAAGACCCAGGCTTCTTAACAGCATCAAGGCCCACCTTCTATCCCAACAGCTGCAAGGTATTTTCTAACCTTCAAAGAATAGCTTTGGCTTAACAGTTCTTATCTGAGATACGGGAGGCAGTAAGTCCACTTGAAGCGTCAGGATATAATGACTGCAGAATAATCTCAACTTCGGGATTAAAGAGAATGAAGATAATTACTCATGGGGTTTGGCTCATCATTCCATCACTGTCACCATGAAGCTAGCAAATGAAAAAAATTCACAGAAGCTTTAAAAGTGAAGGATAATCATAATCTACTTGACTAAATCTGGAGGAGTGTGTGCTAACCACCGCTCCAGGGAAGGAGAGGGGGAAATAAAACAGGTGATCTGCGGAGGCTGCAGACTTGGAGCAGCTTCCACAGAAGGGCAAGAAGAGCGGTAAGAATTGTGCACTTTCTCTGCCAAGCTTAGAGACCCAGGGGCTGCAAAACCTAGACACCACGCAGCCAGCTTCTGGCTCTGCACACTTGGATTCCTGGGAACCTCAAGTCTAGCATCTTGTTCTGTCCCCAGCGTCCCTTTCCTGTCCCTTCTTGTGCCATTCTTTCAACCTTCAGTTCCAGGTCTGACCCCCAACATCCGGCACAGGAAGATGTGCCAGTATCAGCCAGTAATGCACCGAGGAAGGGTCCCAGGCTCTGGCTGCCTTTGTGGAGAAGAGAGCTCTCAGCTGGTTGTTGACATTAGGGACCCGTTCTTTAAATATATAGCTCCTTGATCATGATTCTTTAAATTCTTCGGTTCAGATTTAGAGAACCGGCAAGTGGAAGGAAGAGGAAAAAAGAGTCAAATTCTGTCCAGTATCCTTTTTTAAATACTTACTAGCTACCAGAAACAGCTACTGCACACGTCACCTGACAGCTGTGATATTCTAAAACCCAAGTGGGGAGAGAATGTGGTCAATGACACCCACTCTTGCTGACGTTGGCCAACACTCGCGCTCCTGCTCTCCAGACTCAGAATTGGAAACAGCAAGGGTTGGTGGTGCGCGCCTGTAATTCCAGCACTCTGGGAGGCTGGGTGCTATGGTGTGGACCTAAAATGTGCCCCTAAAGCCTCAGGAACTCAGAGATGGGGTTGGGGGAAGATAAATGACTCATGGATTGATTCACCGATGACTTCGTAGCTAAATATATTGTTAGGAGGTGGGGCCGATTAGGGTGGGTCACCGGGGGAGTGACTTGCGGGCGAATCTCCCTCCCTGATCCTCTTCCCCTTCTCTGCCTTCGGGTGGCACAGTGTGAGCAGCTGGCCTCAGCCCAGATCCTTCCCCCATGCCCTTCCTGCTAGGAACCAAGCAACTTCGGACTGAATCCTCTAAAAAAAGAAAAGTGAGACAAAAATAAACTTCTCTTCCTTTAATTTGTTGGTGTCAGGTGTTACATCTCAGCAGCCAGAAAGTGACTTGATTCAGAGGCAAGAGGATCTCAAATGTGAGCCCAGCCAGGGCAGTTTAGTGAGATGCAGCTCAGCGCAAAGGCCGTGGGCTCAGTCCCCACTACTACAAAGACAACAGCATCAAGGAAAACTAGAAGAAACAATAGAGCGTAATCTAAAAAAGAAGAAAATCATTAACGTGACTACAAGGGAAGGAAGAAAGTTTAAGAAACACCAAGTTGGTGCATTGTACGCTGCGCAAAAAGGACCCCTGCTGGGGTCAGGGTGAAGAAATAAGAGGCTGAGACCAGAGAGGAAGCAAAATGGAGCGCACCCCAGCAAGGAAACATGACAAGGACGCCGGCATGCAGGAGCAAAGTCAAAGTCTCTTTGAGATTTATTGGCAGAAAACTGCATGTTCTAATTCAAGTCAACAAATATTTATCCCACTCCATGATGTGACTCCATTGCGCTAGACCCTGGGGACGCTGCAGTGAGGAGGGAAGACAATGGACAGACGGCACTGTCCTCTTGAAGGACAACCAAGAACTGCGGAAAGTGAGTCTGTTATAAAAGAAGTGCTCCAGAGGCAAAAGGAAGGACGAAGTGCGAGCATCTTGGGTAGTGCTCTCCAAGGAGGGACCAGCACAAGGTGTGTACGGAAAAGTTGACAGAAACCTCATTTGCGTCTATTCTCAATTATCTTTGTTCATCTGTATTTCAGGGCATATGTTGTACGGGACAAGATGAATTAGTAGAATACTTAATTTGGTAAATAAACAACGCAAAGGAGCACAGTGCTCAAGCTGGGGGAAAACATTATTGTGCAACCAAGAAACTGAAGTCTCCACACTGTGAGCTTCTTACTGAAGCGCTTCTACTTCATATGTGCCTCTGTTATAGCACCTCAAAAATTATTCACTTCATATAGGTTAGTATAAGAAGTATTTGAAAAATATAGTATATTATGGGGGTGCCTATTGACATCATAATAAACAGAATCAGAGATATTCATATAACTAGTCTAAAGCCCTAATATAAATAATTGACATCATAATAAATAGAATCAGAGATATTCATATAAATAACCTAAAGCCGTAATATAATAATTAACCTAAAGTCCCAATACACTAATAATACCTTTAAGCCATGCTATAATTAACCTAAAGACAGAGGGAAATAACAAGAAAAGAAAGTGATGAGAGAGAAGATAGATGATAAGGGGCAGAAACTGGAGACTTGAATGTCACAGGTAAGAAAAACACAGATATCTAGACTATTCAAATATACAGTAACAAGACATTTTCTCTGTGGTAAGAAAGGTAAGATTTGGCATGCTACCAGTTAGTAGGAGGCCAAGTCGTCGGAAGTGATGAACTGCAAGCTGAGCACAATCGTTAAGGTGCTTTCCATGACAGTAACAACGGATAGTAGATATTGGCACACTTATTTTACTAAGGCATAAAGGAGGCTTCAGTACTAGGTGACCTGACACTAATTATAACAACATACGGTTCCTGAATTTAAACATTTCAGTCCATTAGGCCATGTTGTCTTTGCAGATTTTTTTTTTTTTTTTTTTTTTTTTTTTTTTTTTTTTTTTTTTTTTTTTTTTTTTTTTTTTTTTTTTTTTTTTTTTTTTTTTTTTTTTTTTTATGAGCAGAATATATTTATTGGGGAAAAGAAAGCTTCTGTCCAAGAGAGGGACAGAAGTGGGTGCTGAGCAGGTTGTCCCTGGGAAGCCGTCTCTTCCAGGGATTTTTTATAGAGTGAAACCATGTGGTGAGGTGGGTCTAAGGTGGTGGAGGAGACATGGAAATGCTCTTAGGTAGGCATGAGGTTGGAAAATAATACGGCCAACCAATGCGATTACAATTTGCTGCTAACTTAAATAATATAATTGTAATTAGTAAGTTATTAGACATATACCAAGTGTTTTGGAAAGAACGATGCCTCTTAAAGCATTCATGCAGCTCATGGAAGTATAGGATTAAATGCAAAATCGCACACAGAAAAAACTTTAACACATCAAATGGAAAGGATAGATCATTTTCCAGTGAAAATCCAAGGAAACAGGATCTGATACTGAACATTCAAGCAGAGATTCCTAAGTCACCCTGAAATTGAAAATATTCCTTTGTTCAATAAAGAATACAAATTTTCACCAATGAAGAATCAGTTTAAAAAAAAAGAATCAGTTTTAAGGAAAGTGATAATGAGATCATTGTGTATCTCAAATACATAGAAATTAATCAAAGGCAAATTTAGGGGTAAATTCAAAAAGCATTGAAAAGAATGTCATTGTTTTAAGAGATGAGAAAAAGGAAAGAAGACACTCAAAATAAAAGATTTAGCGTTGGGCCATGCTGGCGCATGCCTGTAATCCCAGCACTTGGGAGGCTGAGGTAGGAGGATTGGTGTAAGTTCGAGACCAGCCTAGGCTACAAAAAGTGAGCTCAAGGCCAGCCTGAACTGCATAGTAAGACCCTGTCTTGAAAAGACAAAAAATGCAACCACTGGATAGGAAAGAAAGATTCTTTAAAAAAAAAAAAAAAAACAAACTATGAAATATACAGGCTGGAAAATCTAATCCAGAAAGATTCAAATTCAATTCAAAATAAAGACTGTAAAAATCTACGCAAAACAATTCACATACAAAAATTCTAAACTTTAAGCCATTGCCGGGCGTGGTGGCGCACGCCTGTAATCCTAGCACTCGGGAGGCTGAAGCAGGAGGATTGATGCGAGTTCGAGACCAGCCTGGGCTACAAAAGTGAGCCCAGGACCAGCCTCAACTGCATAGCGAGACCCTGTCTCAAAAAGACAAAAAATAAATAAATAAATAAATAAACTTTAAGCCATAGCTGTAGAAGCTAATTTATTCATCTATGGTATGAGGGATTGAACTCAGGACCTTGTGCTTGGCAGGCAGATGCTTATGCCACTGAGCTATCTCCTTGGCTATAAAATCTAATTTAAAATGTACTAAAAATAAGACTCAGTACAGATTACTGTAGGAACTACATCCAGTTTAATAGTAGAAGCAAATTAACTGATATAATACATCAAATTAATAAATGCAGTAAAAACTGTGGCTCTCTGTAAGGATGTTGTAGAGGCTCTGGGTTTCATATAGGATTCCTTTAGGACTTCTTTAGAATTGAGGAGAGAATAATCTTTCCTTAATAGAATGAGCTACACCCAGGCAGCTCCACACATCTTCACTTGTAGGAGGAACTGCCAATAAACTAAGCGGCACCCCAAGGCTGCTGGGTATTGTTGTCATTCGATGTTGTGCCCAGGTATGACTTGGAATAGAAGTAAGAAATGTCAAGGTAGGGATGGAGAAAAGAAGGTCATCACTATTCAGAGGACCTCGTGATTGTCTGTCTAGAAAAGAGAAATGACCCCATTAGGACACTAAGGAATTTAGTAAGAGGGTAAGTAGCTACCTGGCTCACACTTAAGAAGATCAACACTTTTCTTGTGTGGCTGCAATAAACATTCAGAAATTTAACAGACAATAAGAGCTAAGGTCTCTGTGAGGTACCAGGAGCTCCAGCTCCTCTCACCAACAGCCAGAGCCCAAGCCCCAGAGGGGAAGCCCAGAGGGAAGGATTAGAGTGTTGCACTTGCCCAGGGCAGGCAGCAAGATGAGGGCCCCTGTTCCCTCAAATGGGCCCTGAAGGGTATGGAGTGGGGACCCTGATGCCACAGAGTCCCTGCTCCTGGCAAGGACCCCACCGAGGGAACGGGAAGCCCCTCCTCCCCAAGCAAGGGTGCCCCTATTCCATTTCTGGCCCCACAGGGAAACCACAGGGCTTCTCTGCTGTTGGTCTACCTTTGCCCTTGAGCCCAGACACAAAGAAAACAAACAAAAATTTCACTTCAGGGAACACAGTGACAAAGAAGAGGTGACCAAGCTGGGCTTCTGGAGCTCTTGGCTCCCACTGAACTACAACTGAAAGAAGACAACCTTGGTAAGAAATTGGTGGGAATGAAAGAAAAGGAAAAGGAATGTATGTGTTCTCGACCAGTGCTATTCGAGTACACTCAAGTTATTTAGAGCTTGGTTTCTCATGTAAAAGAAACCGTGCTACATTTTACATCCTGAAGTTAGACAACAGGAAACAGGAAGCTGGACCTTTCACAGATGGAAAAGATATGTAGGGATGGAGAGGAAAGGGAAGAAGGGAGGTGTTATAAGCTAACTTGAGTGACTCTATCTTATACCATGCGAGCATTTCAGGAGCTGCTTGTCCTCTGGCTCACCTTGTCCAACCCTAAACCATGGAATGTGCGAAGCCTTTTAGAGACAGGATGTGACCTCAGGTGTCCCAGTGCTCAAACGGAGAATTGACTTAACCCCTGCCCTAGTTGACACAAGCCCTCCTTCCCCAAAACAAACTGCCTTTTTGTCTTTGCTTGGTCTGACCTCTGTTCTTACTTTATTTGACCCAAACTTTGTATCTCTCCTTTGTTGTAATTGGACTCTGCTACCTCTCTCTCTCTGTAACAAACTTTGTGATTATTATATTATAAAGCCTTATCCTCCCTATAAACCCCAACCCTGGTCACAGATGTTCTCCCTAATTGCAGGCATGCCTAGTGCCAAATGTCCTTCCTGATTAAAAGAACAAAAGGCAACTTCCGGACCCTGCAACATGGCTTCTTCCTCCCCGTACCTAACTTGTGGTCTAAGCCTTAAATACCCCATCCTGTAATCCCTTGGTGTGCATTCTCTTCGGTTTTGCTGGGAGAGTGTCACCGCTGAACTCGGCTAATAAAGCGCTCCAAATTCACTTTTTTGTTTTTGGGTCTTTGTTTCCTTCATAATGTGCAACAGGAGGGAAATGGGAAATATAAAGGACTACAATGCTGTATGCACATGCATGTACCAACACCTTAAAATGTATGTATTCATTATGCATCACAAATATGCATTAATAAAAAAGGTAGAAAAAAACATTATGTAGCAGCCTCCCCCCCTCCCTGATAAGGTACACTCAAGATTTCCAGGAAGCCAGCCGTGTGATTTTCAGATATACAACTCCACAGCCACAGCCACACAGCATCTGATCAGGGCTGGACCGAAGACAGGGGCTCAGAGCCACAGCCCTGAGCAAATGCAGAGATCTGAGGCTTGGGAGTCAAAGCAAAGGGACAGAGCCCAGAGCCCAGAGATTCAGGTTCTAAAGAAGAAACAAGGAACAGACGGAAGGGAGATGCCACTCAGGACAGGAGTGGCTGAGCCTGCAGCTGGGTGTGAATGGAAGCCGCAGTCTGTCAGGGTCAGGTATAGGCAAGGCAAAGCCAGTAATGATTCGCTGGTGGTGATCAGCAAATAACAGAGAATATGATTCTCAAACAAACAAACAAAAAAAAGGTCTGTAATACACAGAAGAAATAAAGGAACTAAGAACAGGCATAAAAATGCTCTTCAGGATTCACAGGAAGAAACCCATATAAATTTATGGAGATATTTAAGAAGCCTTTGAAGAAAAACAGTCAATAAGGCCATGTATCTTGGAAGAATTTTTGCAGGAATGCTAATTCTCCCCCCA
Organism: Myocastor coypus; assembly: GCA_004027025.1. Classification (NCBI taxonomy): domain Eukaryota; kingdom Metazoa; phylum Chordata; class Mammalia; order Rodentia; family Myocastoridae; genus Myocastor; species Myocastor coypus. Next base: position 8,993 of record PVJA010049024.1, read on the forward strand.
CATTAATTGATGCATTTAACGCAATTCCAGTAAAAACCCTATGGAATTTTGGGGAAATTTTCCCAGTGATTCGTAAGTCATCTGGAAGAATGAGCAGGCCAAAAAAAAAAAAAATTAGAAATAATTAAGAAGAGTGATGCTAGAAATAATAAGATGTATTTCATGCTACACTAAAGTACCAACATATGAATGAATACACAGGGTCTTGTAGAGATAAGCCCTAGTGGTTACAGATAATAAACAGAAATAATTTGATGGAAAAAATGGTACTGCAAACAAGTTAAGAATTTGGGAAGGAAAATCAGTGTGGCTCCTTTCTTTGGGTTTTACTTGAAACTGTTAAAGATATAAATTAGAGGCATAGATAACTAAAATGAGAAAGACAATTCTGAGCTTAAAATCAATTGTAAAATCCCAGGAAAGTAAAAACTCGTAGGCTTTACAACACTCTGCATGTTCAAAAATTAGAAACTAAATTAACTACTTAGCAATAAACTAGGAAAACTAAGCAACAAATACAGCAACAGGGTAATGTTCTTTCAGCTACAATTAAGGAGGCTTCATTAAGGAGACATACAAGCAGATGCAGACACATAATTCACAAAGGAAAAATGCGATATGAACTGGTGGAAAATGTTCCATTTCAATAATATGAAAGTAAATGCAAATTAGAGCGATAACAAGACAACATTTTCCACATCCCCAGCGTGCAAGGACTTTGTTTTTAAGCAAGAAGACTGAGTGTGCACGGCTCCCGGAGCCTCCTCACACACACTGATGGGAATGGGAACTGGCACTGCCCTCCTAGGTGCCAATTCGGCAGCGCTGCTTAGATCAAAACTTCTTCCTAATGTTCTTCCCCTCCGATGCGGTCATCCAGTTTTGGCTTCCGTCCTAAGGAAGTGATCGAAAATTTTGACAAACATCTCCGCGCTTTGTTGTTCGTCGTAACATGATTTGTATCAGTAGTCAACAATGAAAAATGAGAACATAAAGAAGAAACTAAAAATCAACTCACGGTCCAGAATCGCCATTTTCATATATATATATATATATATATATATATATATATATATATATATATATATGTAATTTTAAATTGCATTTCCTGTCCTTTGCTTGACATTTTATTGTGAACATTTCCCATGTTATTAAAACTCTTCATAAGAAATTGGTCATGTAAAACCTCACAGAAAGCCATGGTTTTCTCCATCTTCTTTTTTTCTCTATTTTTGGATGGCCTGATTATTTCTATAACGACACGCAATATGTTTGCAATAAAATGCTAAGCGATTTCTCTCTTTAATGCTTTTAACAACCACATGAAGTAATTCTTGAGGGGTAATGGTTCTGCTGAGGCAGCAATATAGCAGAATCCTGATGACTTCTAGGGGCCACGTACCAGAACTTTCCAAGTTGCACAGAAGTAAGATATCACTTGGCACCAACCTATAGCCTATAGGGCGTTGTATAACCAACATCCAGGCCATTTCGTGCAAAGTTAGAATGGTATAGGAAATTGCTCTTCTGCGGCTCACCGCTACACCATACAGTAAAAAAGTCACAGCCTATTAACCACATATATATGTTACAACTCTCATCCAAATGAAACCCTAAATGATAGTAAGTGCAAGAGCATTTTTTCCAGATATTATAGGATTTTTGAGTATAAAGTAGGACTAAAGAGGGGGCTGCCAGAAGCTGAAAGAAGCTAGACACCCTTGGATGTCTCTGTAACAGAAGGTCAGGTGTGACGGACTTGGGAAGAAAGTAACTTCTGAATTGAAAAAGTGGAGGAAAATGACAAATTCCTTACAGGGAGCGTTTGTACGGTCTGGAATCTCAGAGATGCAGTGCAGCACAAACAGACAGCGACATGCAAAAGAAGCTATGACAGTCTCCATTTAAAAAGCCAAAAGTTGGAAATAACTCCTAAAACTGTCTGGCTTTCAAACGTATCTGTCAATGGGGGGCGGGGGGGAGCGTAATCATGTTGACGTGTTTTCACTTCACTGAAGACTCAGCGTTTTCAATTTGGATTTAAAGCTAAATGTTATGCTTCCTGGATTGTGAATATCCAATTTCACTTATATTTTTAGACTGAAACTTTAGAAGTAGATTCAACAGTTCAAAAAAATTTGTGGTACACAGAGGCTATGCAGAATTTGTTTCATTAAAATGATCTCTTTAAAAAGTCTTTTTCAAGGGAAATGAACAAATCACTCTCAGGAATGTCATCTGATCTATGGACTTCAGACTTTCTCTGTTCATTTCTTGCAACCCAGGCTGCAAAGATCACTTCCTCGGGACTCTGCCTGCCTCTAGTTTGGCAAAGCTAATGGCAGAGATGATGGGAAAATGTAAAGTTTAAGTGGCAATATTAGAAAGAAAGTGTCCTTCAGTGACACATGGCAGAAAAATATGGGGGACTGAGATAAACCTTGACATCCCTATTCTGTAAGGAGCTGCAATTCTGACTCTTGTGGGGGTGAAAGCTTCCTTCAAGGAGGAGCTTATAAGTCAATACTTTAAATTGAAAGGGAACTACTGATAAATCAGCTTGCTTTGAAATCCTACCACATGAACAGGGTTTGAGTGACGGTTGCTTTGGGACTCATGTGTCCCTGAGATTGTTGAGTCCTTGTGGCATTGATTCTGGATTTTTTTTAAAGAGAATAAAAAATAAGGGAGAGAGGGAGGGAGGGAGAGAGAGAGAAGGAGGGAGAGGGAGAGAGAGAACAGAATTCAACTAAACAAGATGATAGGGATTCAACAAGGGTTACTATATTGCACATTGTCTTTAGATTAGTTGTTCAGACTACTAGATATAAGTTGTAAGATCAGTCAAAAAATTAAGTATTGGGGCCAGGGAGATAGCTCCGTGGCACAAGTGCCTGCCTGGCAAGTGCAAGGTCGTGAGTTTGAACCCTGGTCCCACCAAAAAAAAATAAAATAAAATAAGCACTAACTTTTTTTTTCAATGGACCAGTCAAAATCAGCAGTGTAATTATCCAAGCTATCCTGTGTGTGTATGTGTGTGTGTGTGTGTATTTTCCCCCTTGCTTTCTTTCTTCTTGCTCCTTTCCCTCATCCAAGTTGCTCCTTCCCTTTTGAACTGTTTCTTTCCTTTTTGCCATAGTTAGTTACCTGTTTCTTTCAGGTTCCTACACTAGGGAGAAAATGCGATGTTTACACATGTGGGTCTGGTTTATTTCACTTAGGAGTGTGGTCTCTATCCATTGCATAGAGACCATTTACATCCATTTACCTATAAAAGACTTGAGTTCATCTTCTTATAGCCGAGTAACACTCCACTGCATAACAGCACCACACCTCTTTTATCCATTCCTCAGATGATAGGTCATTTCTAAGATTTAGCTGTGACGAATTATGCTGCTACGGACTTCCCCGGTGAACTTCTCCATAGCTCAGATACAGTAGCCTTACTGGTGATGCAATATCCAGTTAAGCACTTTGGCTGAAGAAAACGCTTGGGAATATTTTTTTA
>PVJA010049025.1:0-13938 GCA_004027025.1 Myocastor coypus
GGGTATACAGGAAATGCACCATGTGGTACGGCCTCAGCCATAGGGACCTCTGTGGAATTTCAGTGGAACTTACATACTCTGAAACACATACAATGAGCCAGGGAGATGATTCCCCAGGAGAGAAATTAAGGACTAGTTACAAGGATGGAGGGTGAATGGATATTGGAGAGTAGGCACAGTGAAATCCATGAGAGACTGACTTCTGCCTGCCCCCAGCTGCGGCAGGGACTGATCTTCATATCCTGCCCAGAGGCCATGAAGCATTCCTCAGATGTTGCCAGCTGGCCTCTCCAGGACTTAGCAGTGGAACAAGGGCTGAGCCTGAAAGTAACAAGCACTGCATGCTTCTGGAGGATTTCTTATGCTTCCAAAGACAGAAGACCAGATGACATCCAGGCTTAGAGCATAGATGAGGGAGAACATGACCAAGTGTAAGTGTTTGTCAGAGTCCCTGTGACAGCCTAACTGTGAAATACATAGAGTAATCAATATTAAGCTCAATGGTTTCTTGTAAGAAGAAAAAATAAATCTGGGGATGGAAATATGTCCAGAGAAAGGAAACTTTAGATTAGATGACCAGAGAAGGTATACCTGAGAGGGAGGTATTTGAGAAAGACCTGGAGGATGTGAGGTAACTATTGATGTGGCCCTTAAGAGGAAGATTCTAGATAGAGGACACAGCCAGAGTGCAAAGGCTCTGCGATGGGGGCTTACCTGTGATGTCCAAAGAGCAAAGGAAATGAGCCTGGAAGGTAGCAAGGCCAGATCATGTGGGGCTGCACAGTGAAGGTAAAGACTCTGGCATTGCTCTGCATGTCAGGTGTAGTCACTGGGGGGCTTTGAGCTCCAGGATGATGTGATTTCACTGGGTTACTCTGACTGCTGTGACAGGAATCAACAGACAGGGCCAAGGGTATCGGCCAGTGGGTGTGTCCCTTTCGGGCAGCTTTGGCAGCAATCTAGGTGAGAAGGAGGGAGATGAGAAAGGGTCGGATTCTGAATCTGTTTTCAAAGCTAGAGCCCCCAGAGCCATAGCCCAGCCATGTATTTCATGTAGGAGAAGATGGAGGTGACACCAGAGCTGCTGGGCTGAGCAATAAGGACAGTGTTTCCATCTGCTAAGAAGGGAAAGACTAGAGGCGTGGCCAGCCTGAGAAGGGTCATTGAGAACCCAGCGTACAATGGGCTTAGCCAGCTGAGTGAGACAGACAAGTGGGCAGATCTGAGTCTGCGCAGTGAATTTCAGGGAGGATGCTGAGCCTGATTTATTTGAGAGTTCCCAGAGTGCGGATTATTTTTAAATCTCTGAGACTGGACAAGATTCCCTAGGGAATGAGAGCTGAGCCAACCGACTCAGAATTGCTGACTTCACCAGGTTCCGTGGTGGCTGCTTGTCACACAGATGTGACACTCACCTTCAGGTGCAAGAGAGAAGAGGCAGCAGCACTGTCAATGTCACACGGTCGTTGATAGTAGAGGGACACTCAGGGCTGGGGGAAGCTAACCTGGAAGGCTTCTACAGAGACTTCTGTGCTGCCCCTAGAGAGGAAAGGATTGCTCCAGAAGAAGGGGAAGAGGGAATGGCAAAGGCAAAGGCAAAGGCAAAGGCAGGAAATCAGGACAGAGCGCGTCATCTAGGAAGAACTAGGATGTAGTGACACCAGGAGGGGAGGTGGGAGGTGAGAGACAGCTAGGGTACAGAGATGGAGAAGATGAACTTTGTCCAAAGGCCATCACAGGACTGTATGTGTATGACTCTCATGGTCAGATTCACATCACTAACAAGCAAAATCTAGGGCATGTAATTGGTACTCAGATTAGAGAAGATGGTCTATGCAGAACAGTTTTACAAGGCAAGGGGCCCATTGATTTCTGAGTCCATCACTTTGGATTTCATGACACAGTAATTTCTCTAAAGCTAGAAATGTGTGCTCAGGGAAGAGGGAAGTTCGCTTCAAATGGATCCATAATGCTACAGTGCTCCACAGTCATTACCCTTTCACCCCAAGCTACCATCTGTAAGAGGTATGAATATCTATATTTTATAGAGGAGCCAGTGGAGGGTCAGAGAGTTGTATGTCAAGTCCAGCATCACCCAGCCTGCACGCAGGGAGCTAGGGTTTGAACACAAGTCTGTGGATACATTTCTTAGAGAACATCTGCCCACCTGCCAAGACCACACAATTTGCAGGGCACCGAATGATTAAGCAAGTTGGTTAAATGCTTCTCACACCTCAGCCACAGTTGTCCTTTCCTTGATACACTGTGGATGGAAATTAAATATTGTCTTTTGAATCAGTGCTCATTTTATTAGCAGGAAGCATTTAGGATGAGCCATTATACCATCATGGGGGCTTTTATTATTAGTCCTTAATAAATGCTTGATGCCTGAAATGGTCATAAGCCTACAGTGTGGGGACGATCCCACCTGCTCACTCCTCTGCACTCTCTGCCATGAAATTAGTTGAAGTGTTCATTAACAGACTTATCATTTTTCCTACTCTTAACTGGCATGAGGCCAGAAAAATAAAATAAGCATATCAGAGGAACTACAGAAGGCTGTTTAATGATAGCAGAGTTAAATTGAAAGAGCAATCCTTCCCACTGGCTTGCTATCATGAGCCAAGTTCCCAAGCAAGACAATTAATAGCATGACCAATGCCTGAGCCCTGAATTTGAACTTAATTGTTTGCTATCTGGAAGATAACACATTTCAGCTCCCCATGGAGCTTCTCCCAGCTGAACCAGTGACATTTAAGCAGACCTTTATTTGCCACCTGGGTTTTGCTCCAGACAGCTCGGCGTGTATGTCTTACTGGCTAGCTTGAGCCATGCAGGTGATGGTCCTTTACTCCAGGATACTGGGCTAGAGAGATCCAGGGAAAGAATGGAAAAGGTTCCACCAGACTGGTAGGGTTTTACAGGTTGAAGGTGGTAATAAGAGGTGATGATGTACCAGACCACATTATAGTGGGGCCTTCTGAGCCATCAGGCACAGGAAGCATGACAACTAGCAAGGTGAAGCCGTTACAGCAGGAGACCAAGGAGTCTACAGTGCACACGAGGTAGAACTCCAGGTCCGGATGGCAGACAAGTAACAATAATAGCACACTGGACATAGGGCTAGTTGATACTGGTCAGCTCACTAGCCCATACAGGTTAATTCTATTGTTTCTAATGTACAAATGAGGAAACCTAGCTTTAAGAGGTACGCAATATTTCCAAGATCCAGGCTCCCTCTAACATTTATAAGATCCAAGGCAAAAGCACCAATATGACCTATGTGGCATCCAGCCAACAAAATGATAAATCAAATAGGTTCTATCATCCAGCTTGACAAATATAGCTTTATAAGGGCTATGAAAAATCATTTCAAGTCGAAATTCTCTTTACTCAGAGTTTCAGACAGAACAGTGGACCAGACAGAAAGGGGTCTCTAGCCTCGAGATCACCAGCATCTTCTCCTTAAGCCATGAGGGACTCTTCATGCCTACATAAACGTGATTCCCCCATTTACACACTCAAGCTCTGACAATGCAAAGAGATGCCCCTTGGGAAGAGAGAGCGCACACACCAATGTTCAGGTTCATCTTAAGGAAGCTGAACCACAAAGTGAGGCCTACCTGGGTCCTGGAAGCTGATCTAGAAACCCACAACACAACATGTGGCCTATCCTGAGAAAGTTGGCTTTATCAGTGAGGATGCTGAGGCCCAGGAAGGTCGGCTGACTTTCTCAGGACAAGAAGCCAAGCTGCAGCCCAGCGCCCACACCTGCCACACCCCATCTCTCACACTGGCTTTCTAGCAAGGACCTAGATACGACCCTAGATACGACCCTAGATACAACCCCGGAAGGCACAGCTCTCTCCACTTGACTTACAGTGTACTTTTTTGATGCCAGGGTGGGGACTGCTTCTCCTATCTGTGTCATGTCACCAGAGGCCCTGGGTGGTGGCAGTGTGGTCCAATTAGCTTTCTGAATCGTATTTGTTGTCTTCAGATATTTATATCTGGTCACTTCCCATCTGCTAGCACTGAATTTTAGCCACTCCCACAGTTTCTCACTGTGGCAAGCCCACCAGAACACTCTTGTCCCTTGTGCTGCTTCAGATATGAAGCACCACATCCACAGAGCACAAAAATCTTCCTAATCAGACATAAGCAGCCGAACAAGCCAGGGCACCAGCTCTTCACCTGGACCTTATTGCGCCTGACAGTGGAGCCTTACTTCCACCATTTACTCAGCTATTTATACCTCCAGCTGCACACTTCTGCCTGGGATTTAGGAGGATCCCCACAGGTAGCTCTACCTTTGCCACTCTTGGCAGCCACCAGAGGCTGGAGCATCTTGCCCTGCAGGTTCCGCTAACATTCTTCTATGTGTCACTATAATGTCGTCATCATCGCCACCACCATTACCATCACCATCTCTATTTTGGCCCACAGGTAGCAGGAAGGGGTGGATGAAAGGGTGCTGCTGTTTGTTTGTTTGTTTGTTTGTTTGAATACATGTTGCTTGTTTGCTTTGGTTTTTTAAGCAAATAAAAAATAGTAAAAATTAAAAATAATACACAATTTCACTAAACAAAATGATAGGAATTCAATAATGGTTGTTATGAAGCATATTGTTACCTTCAACTTAGTTGCTCAGGCCAGATAGATATAAGCATGCAAAATTAGTCAAAAAATTACGAAGAAATAAAAAGAAAAAAATCTAAGCATTAACTATTTCTTACAGTAGACCAGTAGAAATCAGTGGTGCAATTACTTAAGGAGAAGAGAACAGAGGAGGGAGGGGAGGGGAGGGCAGGGTAGAAGAAAGGAATATTGAGGCCAGAAGCAGCTCTGAGGCAGGAGTACACAAGTTTAAAGTCAGGGTGGGCAATGTAGTGAGAGCGCCCCCCAAATATAACATTTAATATGAATTATTTTAATCATCCAAATTTAAGAGTACGGTGAGATGACTTGACACCCGTATGCCATGCATAATGGTCCAAGTCAGGGCAGTTAGTATTTCCATTTCCTTAATTTTTTAAAAATTTTTTTGGTTAATATGCTGTAATTATACATATCTAAAGAGTATGGTGTGATAGCTCAGTATATACATACAATGCGTGTGATGATCCAGTCAGGGTAATAAACACTTCCATCTCCTCATCATTACTGTTCACAGCTTTGGAGTGCCTTTCCTACTGATACATAAAATATACAGCAGGTTATTGTGAAGTGTAGCCCGCCCAGGGGCACAGTTTTAAAGTTAGGATTTATACTTAATTCTACCTTTTAATAGTTATGTGAGCTTGATGCAGAAATTTAACCTGAGTCTGAGTTTCCCTATTTGCAGAAGGGGCTGGCTAAGAAATGATAGTAAAGAGGAAGTAAGAGGCTAAGCATGCTCACATCTTCCCTGGGTCATCCACTGTGTGCCAGGCATTGCTTCCCTTAGTAGAAGCACTATGACTGACATGTGGTAGCCCAGCAGTGCAAGAGGGAAGGCAGGACATGCGCAAACACTGTTCTTACAAAGGAAGTAGTAACTGACATTTAGAAGAATGCAAGCACTTCCCAGACTCACCCAACAGGCAAGCAGCAGTGCCAGGGCATATGCCTCAGGACCCTGGGCCTTGTTTCCAGAGTCAGACAGGGTGGACATCTCTGATCAATGAAAGCCTCCAGGCTGGAAAGGCACAAGGGTAGGTAACAACCTGAGTCACACCTTCTCTCCTTGAAATTTCAAATTTCACAGTTGTAGTCTCCAGTGAAAGTTTTCTTCCAAGACTCCAAATGATGCCCGAACATCCTCTTCCTCTCCAACACGTCAGACATCGGCTGCACGATCATATCTTCTTAAATGCTATGTCCAATAAGGCTTTGGCAGGTGCAGAATCAACCATCTTCTTCCTTTCTCTCTATTCAAGGTGCTCAACCTTAGAGCCCCCCAGCATGTTCCAGGAGGACGAGGACACAAGGGTGGCTGTTCTTGTGATGTAGTTGGGGTCGGAACACGGAAGTAAAGCAGTTGATAACCAGTAGCCATTTGCTACAATGCAATGAGAAACTTTCCTAACTGTAAGTTGCCAATGAAACTCTCATCATGTCTCCTAAGAGTGATTATCATGTTAAGAGGTTTTGGTCAGAAGGCTTTCCTATCCATCATCCAGTTCGGTCCTGACAATGACTCTCTAATAAATGATGATTCCTGTTTACAGTAAAAACACTAAGAATTATAAAGGAGAGAGAACCTATCCAAGGTCATGCAGCTTGGGTTGGTGAGGCCCCGCCTTGTCCCTGAGGCCCTGTGACTCTAAACAGACAGGATGACTGGGTCTCCCCCATACTGCTGTCATGTGGGTTGGGGGCTATGCAGTGGCTGCTTTGTGTCAGCTGCCTGTGCTTAGGAGGAAAGGTGCGGTTGGGTCTGACATCTCCCTATTTAAATTTTCTCTCTATTTTAATAAATAATGTCACAATTCAGGAAAGCCAGCTGCATAATAACTTGTCAAGCCCGGAGCCTGGCTTAGCTCGTCCCCACATTCATCTCCTGCCACCCACCTCTCAGTCCAGTCTTCACACAACCTGCTAAGCTCCGGATATTTCTGCCTGAGTGCTGTCATCATTCCCTAAGAAGTGGCAAATGTTAAATTTTATGACTTTCTGCAAATTTCTCCACTCAGTCTATTGCAACCAGCTGGATAGCTAGGGCAAAGTGGGGGAAGCCAAGAGTCCTGAAGTCCCCTCTGAGAAAACTCAGTCCCCTCTGATTCTACCCTGAGATCCTTGATATTGACCTCCTTTGGTAGTGGCCTTCCTTTGTACTATGGAATTCAGTGAGAGCTATAGTAGAGCTCGATGTCAAGAGATTCCCAATCTATGGATAGCAAATGTACACCTCAATCTTATCAATTTAAGGCTTAAGAGTATACCTAATAAACATATGCACCACTTTCCAGTAATGGAAATCCACGCATCATGTTACAGATGTTTACAAAGGAAAAAAAAAAAAACTTATTTTAGAAAAATTACACAAGGAAATTTGCAGGTGGTGTATTTTTCTTACATAAATAATCATCATAGCTTACACCTATCATCTCCTTTGATCATCACAGTGATTGAGAGTGATCAAGGGAGGAATTGGGTTGCTCACTATTTGGATGAGAACATCAACACAGAAGTAACATGATGAAAGGATGCAAGGGAGGAGGCTGATTTTAAATGTGCATATCAGCAGTAGCATAGTGGTGAGACAGCATTAGAAATAAAACCTTGAAAGCCGGGCCGGTGGCACACACCTGTAATCCCAGCACTTGGGAGGTTGAGGCAGGAGGATGGCTATGAGTTCAAGGCTAACTGGGCTTCATAGTGAGTTCAAGGCCTGGCTGAACTACATAGGAAGGCTTTGACTCAAAAAGAAAAAGAGAAGATAAGGGAAGGAAAGGAAAAGGGGGGAGGGGAGGGGAGGGGAGGAGAGGGAAGAAGAAAAATATCTTCAGGCCAGAGGAGCAGCTGAGACATGAGTACCATAAGTTTAAAATCAAGAAGGGTAACTTGAGGGGTGAGACCGCCTCGGAAATAAAGAAATAAAAAGGGCTAAAAATTTAAGTCAGTGGTAGAGCACCCTGGGTTCAGTCAGAAGGAAGGAAGGAAGGAAGAAAGGAAGGAAGGAAGGAAGGAAGAAAGGAAGGAAGGAAGGAAGGAAGGAAGGAAGGAAAGGATTGAGGGAGGAGAGAGGGCATTAAAAAAAGAGGGAAAGAGGAAAGCAAGAATTCCAGATTTATGTAACAATTTATGGAATAAGTAAGAGTCAATCAGATGCGCCAGGAAGCCCATGGCATTCCAGGGTCAGTGGATAATTGGTCAGACTAGCACACAGGGTAGCTAAAGGAGATGTGGCAGATGGGTGTGGATAGGGAGGCTGGTACCTTGTCCTGGTGGGTCTTGATGAGCACCTGCTAAGGGACTTACTACCGGTGTCTTGGGATAGGCTTCCTAGAGGATGATCTCAAGACAAGGATTTTTGTAAGTGTAGCTTCTTAGCTAGAACTCTCAGCGACCTATAGGACCCAAAAGATAGCCAAGCCAAGGAAGACAACCATGCAGGTTCCAGACATGGGACCTTTGCTTGCTCAGTTCCACTGAATCCTTCCAGAGAGAGTGTAGAGACTTGGGACTCCAAGCACAGTCTCAGTTATTATCCCAGACTGGATTGGCACTATGCAAAATCCCCATGTCTTATCCTAATAATGTAGATCACACCTCAGAGTTGTCATCGTAAGGCCTCACCCTTGCATTCCCTGAATCTGTCAGTTATTGGTTCAGGCTGCTCCCTACCAGCATATAAAGCCTAGGTAGTTCTGACTTTCCAAGTAATAAGTGCAGGATCCTGGCAGGATTCCATCTCTAGCCCTCCAACAGAGATGGAATGCTGGGAGGGAAAGCATAGTAGATCTAGAGTCAAGACCAAGAAATGACAAAGCCTCCAGAGTAAGAAAAGCAGAGAGCTAGCTGGGCTGACCGGCTGGCAGGTCAACCTGACCCCTGATTCACACATGCCTCCTCTAGCTCTGAATCTATGGGCACAGTTTTCCTGATCAGCAAGAGAAGAGAGTGACGAGGCTAGGGAAAAGCAACCTGCTGGCAAACCAAGCCCCTCAGCTCCAGATTCACACAGTGGAATGCTTGATTACTTCCAGACACTTACCAGGTACTATCAAAGGGTCTAAGTACACTTAAGTAGGATTTTCACTCCTTAAAAGAATAGATAAAATGTCTTTGTAATTAGGAAATGAACACGTAAAGAGTGCCATCCAAAGACTTTCAAATGTATTTCTTCTGTCAAGTAGATTAAACATTTCCCTGAAATCCCAGAGTGGACTTGGAAGTTACTCAGAAAGCTTCTATCCTCTACAGCACTGGACCTGAGCAGTCCTTCTTGGGGAAAGACCAATCCAAGAAAAACAATATGTATGGGCACACATGTGTCCCCCATCCCAACAGTTACACTGACATTCTGTGAAGTATGAATAGCTCAGTATTTACCAGAAATCACATCAGAGAGGTGGCTTCCCGGTTTTTCCTCTTGAGATCAATCTTGCATGGTGTCATGGAACTGGATAAAGTATGAATAATAATTTACAATAAAAAGACAACGTTTTTATGTATTTAATACAGGGTCTACATCTCGCTACACAGATCAGACTCATAGTGAACCTCCTGTTTTCAGCCTACCAAGCACTGGGATTACAGGTGCATGCCACCAAGCACAGTCTCAGTCACTGTCTCATTGCACCCCAGGGTCAGGGTAAGAATAGCATGTCAGGGATAGAACCCTATCCCTGTGTCTGCCTAAGCAGGTGTTTTAACCCACTGAGCTATCTGGTCGACCCAAGAAGATCACTTTTAGCTGATCATAATTGATTCTCACAAGATCTGAATTCATAGATGCCTAAAAGCTAGAGATGATGGCTCGAGGGGCAGCCAGACCTCTGCTCCCCACTCATGGAACAGACTGCACGAGAGGCAGATAGTCCCTAGTAAACATCATCACTAATAGCAGACTGAACCCCATCTTCTTGTCCCCACTGACAGTTCCATCCTTCATAAATAGCCCAAGTACTTTTTAATTTTTTTAATTGATGCATAAAATTTGTATATATTTATGAGATACAGTATGGTAATTTAATACATATTATATATAATATATAAAGATCAAATCAGTATAATTAGCATTGCCATCTCCTCAAACATCACTTTTATGTCAAAAACTTTCTTTTTAGATCCATGGATTAATGTGTGCCTTCTGCCTATAAAATCCCCTTCCTTTCTTTTTCTTTTAATACTTTTAGAGTTTTATTTAAGTATGATCACCAGCAACAAGATACACATAAAGTATTCAATCTGAAGAGTCTTAACAAATATAGACACTTATGACTCCATCAACAGAAGGAAATAATTTCCATCACCACACCTTTGTCTTGGCCTGTAGAGCCACTTTGGTGGTTTCTGTCACTGTGGATTAGTTTACTTTTTCTAGAAATTATGCAAATAGAATCATACAGTATGGTCCCTATTTTGTCTATTTTTAAATGGGCATAACAAGCTTTAGATTTGTTCATATTGTTGTATGTATCAATTGTTTATTCCTTTTTTAAGTTTTTTTTTTTTTTTTTTTTTTTTTTTTTTTTTTTTTTTTTTTTTTTTTTTTTTTTTTTTTTTTTTTTTTTTTTTTTTTTTTTTTTTTTTTTTGCTTTAAACAATTTACTTAACTGAAATGGACTTAGATTTGTTTCTTAAGTGACTTCCACTTACTTGGATACATCTTTTTCCAATGGTGATTTACAAGATCTTCAAGCCAATATAAGTATTTTATAAATGTTTGGGTATATACCGGCACAATACCTCAGCAATACTTTTCAGCAAGAATATACTGAAGAGTAAAGACCAGACACAATTACTCATTACAGTGAAAATCTGCTGAGATATGTTTGAGGTAAGAAGGCACCACATACCTCTTCAACTAAGAAAATCACCCTTACAACACAGGACAATTTTATTTTTATACAGGACCTAGAACACTTTGCTGTCAATTAGGTGGTGAATGGCAGAACTACATCCCAGTTTAGGCCATGAATTCATAGGGAATAGGTTCCAACAACTCAGGTTCCTTCCCATTGGTCCTCACAAAGTGTGCTTCTCTGGGAGGGGCAGGTTGGCGCTTCAGTTGAACCCAAGTACCTTTCTCTTTGGCTTCTTTCTTTTTCTGATCATTTTCCTTGACACGTTTCAGGAAGCTATCATGACTTTTTGAATGTTTAATATGCTCAATACGTACATTAATCCTCTTGGCAAGTATCTTGCCCTTAACTTGCCTGTTTACAACAATGCTAACAGCGTGCTGGGTAACATTGTAGACTCTTCCTGTTTTGCCATGATAACATTTGTGAGGCATTCCTTTTTGCACAGTACCCATTCCCTTGATGTCTATAATGTCACCCTTTTTGTAGATTTGCATGTATGTAGCCAAAGGAACCACCCCATGTTTTCTAAAGGGCCTGGAGAACATATAACGGGTTCCCCTCCTCTTGCCCTTTGTGTTAGTCATTTTGACAAATTACTGGAAGATGGCGGTTCCGGCCAAAAGGGAGTTTTTTTTATTTTTAAAGACAGTAAAAATTAGAATTAAAACAAAAAATTACAAGTGATATAGAATTTCACTAACAAAGTAATATGAATTTCACAGTATTTGTTGTAATATATAATGTTGTCTACCAGCTACTCATATTACCAGATATATGCACGTAAAATTGGAAACGAAAGAAATACATAAGAAAATAAAAAGAGAGAAAAGCAATTGAAAAAAATAAACAAAACAAATTAAAGCATTAGCTGCTTCTTTTCACAGACCAGCAGAAATGCACAGTACAGTTGTCCAAAGCACCCTTCTCACATACATAGTTAAGTCTCTTTCCCCCACAGAGAGCACACTCAAGTAAATGCAAAGGAACTGAAAGTATCCCATGCCTACTACCTGATCACAGTGCACTAAAACCAGAAATTATTGACAAAACAGACTATGAAAACACCATAAACACTTGGCAAGTAAATAGCAATCTCTTACTAACTAGGGGGTCACAGACGAAATTAAAGAAGAAATATTTTAAAATATTTACAATCAAATAAAAATACAGGTACAACTTATCATTTATTCCTTTTTATTAACAATAATATTACTATTGTGCAGATACACAATTTTTCACTTTTTTAATGTATTTGGTACAGGGTCTCATGACAAATCTTGGATTCATTGTGATTGTTCTGTTTTCAGCCTCCCCAGTGCTGGCATTACAGGCATGCAACACCATGCCTGGTCTCGGTGGCTGGCTCAGCATATCAAGGGATGGGTCCCATGCAGCATGTGGTGCTGGGGATCAACCCCCAGTCCCTGAGCTTGCCTAAGCAGACTCTTAGTCTGCTGAACTATCTCACCAGCCCATGTTACACAACTTTTTAAAAGCAGCTTTGTTTGAACCTGTTGATAGGTTTGTGTGTTATTCCCAGGGTAGAGCTATTACAAATAAAGCTGCTCATGAGCATTTGTGTGCAAGTCTTTGCATAGATTTACACTTTATTTCTCTTGGGCGAAACTTAAGTGTGAAAGTGATAGATCCTTCTGTAAGATGTTCCTCTTTTAAAGAAATCACCAAATTGTTTCACAAAGTGGCTAGTTCTTTATATATCTCTATCAGCAAGTGGGACAGTTCTACATGCTGTCCAACTTTGCTAACACTTGGGGTGGTCAGTATTTTTATTTTAGCTTTGCAGAAGATCCATAGTACAGTGATATTTAACTGTGTATTTGCATTTCCCTAAGGGTTTCTGATGTTATCTGTATAAATCAATATCTGGACTTTCTGTTTCCATGTTGGACTTTCTGTTTCCATTCATCCATGTCTAAATTTATATAAATGCCACACCACCTGAATTGCTGTTGTTTTGTGCTAAATTCTTAATGTGTAATGTAAGTCCTTCCACACTGTTCCTTACAAAATTACTTTAACTATTTTGGCTGTTTCACATTTCCATGTAATTTTTAGAATTATCTTCTCAGTTTCTTTTTTTTTAAAGAATAGGGAAACAAACACTATACAATTTCACTAAACAAGATGATAGGAATTCAACAACGATTGTTATATTGCATATGGTTGACTTCAATTTAGTTGTTCAAGTTACCAAATATAAATATAAAAAGTTTGCAAAGAAATTAAAAAGAAAAAAATTAAGCACCAACTGTTTCTTGCAATAAGCCAGTAGAAACCAACAGAACAATTATCCAAGCTATCCACTATATATACATATTTTCCCTTCCCTCTCTCCACCCTTCCCCACAGTTGTTCCATCCCCTTCAACAGTTTATTTTCCTTTCACAATAGCTATTGTATCTTTCAAATTATCTACTCTTTCAGGTTCTTACACTAGGAAGACAATACAATGTTTATACATGTGAGTTTGATTTATTTTACTTATGAATATGATCTCTAGTTGCATTCATTTACCTATAAAAGCCATGAGCTTACTTTTGTTATAGCTAAATAATACTCGATTGTATAAAAATACCACTTTTATAGATCATTAAAAGTACTTTAATTATGTAATTACTTCATCCTAGGAAAACATTCCTCTGGGAAATCAGGGACTAGAAAGTTGCTTTGTCACCTCTAGTTTGCATATCAATACCACAATTTTATCCATTCCTCAGTTGATAGGCATTTGGGTTATTTCCAAGATTTAGCTATGACAAATCATGCTGCTATAAATACAGATTCACATATATTGCTGTGGTGTGATGATTTCAGTTCTTCTAGAAAGATGCCCAAGAGGGGAATAGCTGGGTCAAATTGGATCTCTATTCCTAGTTTTTTGAGGAAACTCCACGCTCATTTCCATTGTAGCAACAAAGGAAAGAGAGGACACATCACAATCCCTGACTTGAAATTATACTAAAAAGCTACTGTGATAAAAATCTGCATCGAATTGGCAAAAAAAAAAAAAAACACCTGAAGACCAACTGCCAACTGAACAGATTAGAAGATGCAAACACAACTGCCAGCCCATGCTCAATCACCTTATCTTGGACAAAGGGACCAAACATGTTCCCTGGAAGAAAGATGGAAAAACTAGCTCTCCACATGCCAAAGACTAAAACTAGATCCCTGCCTATCACCATACACTGAAGTAAAGTTAAGATGGATTAGAGATCTAAATATTAAAATAAACACTAAATCTGCTAGAGGAGAAAGTAGGTAGGGATCTTAAAGACATAAGAATAAGCAGAAGGGGCTCAAGAGATAGCTCTATGGCACAAGTGCCTGCCTGGCAAGTGCAAGGTCATGAGTTTGAACCCTGGTCCCCCCAAAAAGAAGAAGAGGAAGAGGAAGAGGAAGA
>PVJA010049026.1:0-14003 GCA_004027025.1 Myocastor coypus
AAAAAAAAAAAAAAAAAAAAAAAAAAAAATGCAGTTTTTAAAACAAAATAGTTAGCAACCAGATAACCTGCAAACTGTTCTTATAAACAAAAATTTATTATAGGCAATGGCATAAAGCATCTGGGTATTTTAAAGCTATAGAGAAAAATATAGTTCTTCCTTAGAGATTAAAATAGGTATTTGGGGAAAAGTTTAAAATAATGATAACATGCCGGGTGTGGTGGCGCATGCCTGTAATCCCAGCACTTGGGAGGCTGAAGCAGGAGGATCTGTGCCAGTTCGAGACCAGCCTGGGCTACAAAAGTGAGCTCAAGGCCAGCCTCAACTGCATAGTGAGACTCTGTCTCAAAAAGACAAAAAAATATAATAATAATAATAAAATAATGATAACAATACAAAGGTGAGATAAAGTACCACTTCTGTGAGAAGTTCAAAATACTAAGAATTACCACATCTAGAAAAAAATACATCTATTTACTTCAGAAATTATGTGTTTATTTTGAGAACCAGGAACGGGACAGAACTTGTCAGAAAAAAAGTCTGAATGTTTCTGTTTCTTAGGACTATCACACTGTTTTTAAAGATATATTTTTAAAATTTGTATTTACTGGTACAGGATCTTGCTACACAGCTTGGACTTGTAGTGATCCTCTTGTCTCCCAGCACTGGTATTACAGGAATGCACCACCATGCCTAGTTTTGGTGCCTAGAACACTGCTCCTGGGGTTCTGGGGTCAGCATGGCATGTGGTACTGAGAATTGAACTCAGGTTCTTATGTTTGCCAAGCAGGTGCTGAGACCGCTGAGCTATTTCCCCAGCCCCTATCATTCATATTTTCACATCACCATTTTTGTTGTTTTGTTCTTTTGAGACAGTTTATTATTTCAGGCTGGTCTTTTGAGCTATGGAGCCCAGGCTGGCCTTTAACTATCTATCTGCCTGCCTGCCTGCCTGTCTGTCTGTCTGTCTGTCTGTCTGTCTGTCTATCTATCTATCTATCTATCTATCTATCTATCTATCTATCTATGTATCTATCTATCTATCTATCTATCTATCTATCTATCTATCTATCTATCTATCTATCTATCTATCTATCTATCTGTCTTGAACTCCTAATGATCCAACTACCTTTACTTCCCAAGTGCTGGGCTTAGATGCTTCCCATCGTGGCCAGCTTATGTTATCATATTTAACATTTCATGTCAAACTTCATGACTTGCAAGATCAGTGTGGTTCTCTAATTTTCATCATTTTGTGTGTGTGTGTGTGTGTGTGTGTGTCTGTGTGCGCGTGCGCGTGCGCGGGGTCTCACTATGTAGCTCGGAATTGTAGTCATCTTCCTGCTTCTGATCTCCCTAGTGCTAGGATTACAGGCATGTGCCACCATGCCTGGACTTCATCAAATACATTTTGAAACTCAATTATATATGAGGCAGTGTTCCTGGCTTTGGGATGAATGAAACCCAGCAATAAGCATAAAAATACCTAGGAAGGTATTTCAACTAAATTTGAAGCATCAGGAATTCCTAAAGACTTTAATGTTCAGGATGGTGACTAGTGTGGCCAGAAAGCCGCTCTGCTCTGTGGCCTTACCTGCTCGCCACAGGACAGTCCGCTGCTCATAATTGGAGTTGAAGGCCTTTGAAAATGTATGAGATTCCTGTAAGCAGTCCAGCAGCTTGAAGAGGTGCTGCGAAGACATGTACTTATACATGCCCTGGGCCTCTGTCTCGATGTGGATATCTGCATCCAGGGTGTCTTGCTGCAGGACAGAGAACATACAAGCTGCTAAGAGGAGGTGAGGGAGTGGTTCTGGGCATAGAGAATGTAGACAGAGGCTCTCCTGATCCCCAAAGGTTGTTCTCTCTATAAAACACACCCCATTTCCACATAAGAATCTGCATTGCTGATGAATGCATACTGAGCTGCTGCGGGACAGTGGCTTAGGCTGGCCAAAGTTTCAGTTTTATTTCTGTTGCCTTCATTGTGTAACCAATTTATGTTATATTTTACTACAAAATTATATTCTTATTAATTCTTATTAATAAGGTAGAATCTTAGCTGGGTGTGGTGACACACGCCTGTAATCCCAGCACTCGGGAGGCTGAGGCAGGAAGATAGGTGTGAGTTCGAGACCAGCCTGGGCTACAAAACTGAGCTCAAGGCCAGCCTGAATTGTACAGCGAGACCCTGTCTCAAAAAGACACACACACACAAAAAGGTAGAATCTCACTATGTAGACCAGATTGGCCTTGAACTCACAGTGATCCTCTTGCCTCAGTCTCCCAAGTGCTAGGATTTTAGATTTGCATCACCAGCTTTTCTTTTTATTTTAAGAAAAAGCTGAAAAACAGTAACATGCAATAAATATTATAGAAGGCATGGGTATAATAACTGAAAGCACCAAATTGGTAAACAGAGCCCAAGTGACATCTTAAGCTTCCTTTAGGGGACTTCTCCCCTAACATCCTTTAAAACATGTATGAAATGACTGAAAGTTTTATTGAAAATGTTACCTAAATATGAGACATGATTAGAGATTTTATATTTCTGGAGATTTCTAAGACTAGCTCTATCTTCGTTATAAGCCAAAGGTCACAGATGGTAAGACCATGTTGGTTCTCAAATTGAATTATAAGTTCACTGCAGTCTGTATCAAAACCTGGCTGATTTCATTAAGATGACCTGGTCAAACATTCTTCTGCAAATGAAGTGATACAGTACTGCCAAAGCAAACCTTTTAAAAAGAGGCCCAACGCTGGAGGGCTCACATTTCCTGATTGACAAAGCTTAACTAAAAACTAATAATCAGAATAGCGTTCTATGGGCATAAAGCCAGACATATGTCAGCCAATAAAATGGAAAGTCCAGAATCAAGCCCTTGTATTTATGGTCCAATGATTCCTAACAAAAGTGCCAGGAGAATTCCCCAGGGAAACAGGCTTTGCAGCAAACAGCTTTGGACAACAGGAAAATAAAGATGATGGACCTTCACCTCTCCTCATAAACAAAAATGCACTGAAAGACCCAAAATACCCAAGTTGTAACACTCTTAAAACATAAGCCTAAATATTTATGACTTAGAATGAAATAATGCTTTCTTAGATTTGACAACAAAAGTACAAGGGACTAAAGAAAAACAGAACAATACAAAAATTTTGTGTTTCAATGGACCACATCAAGAAATTGAAAAGATAGGGAGAAAATAGTTCCAAATCAGGTATCTGATGATATATAGCATATCTGAAAAACCTGTAATTCAAAAATAAAGAGATGGGGCTGGTGAGATAGTTCAGTGGTCTAAAGCACCTCTTAGGAAAGCTTAGGCAACTACAGGGACCACAGTTCAATCCCCAGCACCACATGCTGCACCAGCCCCATCTCCTGGGCAGGCTAAACTGGCCATAACATAAATAAAGTTTAAAAAATAAAATAAATGTTAAAAAAAATAAAGAGATGATGGGCCAGCGAGATAGCTCAGCAGTCTAAAGCACCTACTTAGGCAAGCTTAGGCAGTTGCAGGGGACCATAGTTCTATCCCTGGCAACACCAGCCCTGCCCTCAGGGCGGGCTGAGTCCACCAAATTAAAAATAAATTTAAATAAATAAATAAAGAGATAGGGGGCAGCTTAAAATAGGCAAAGGATCTGAATAGCCATTTTCTTTCTTTTTGAGACAGGGTCTCGCTATGCCAGTTCAGGTTGGCCTTGAGCTCTCTCTTGTAGCCCAGGCTGGTCTCGAACTCGCACTGATCCTCCTGCCTCAGCCTCCCAAGTGCTGGGATTACAGGCATGCATCGCCACGCCTGGCTTGAATAGCCATTTTCAAAGATAAAGAAATGACCAGCCTGGATTCAACATAGAGGCAGAGGTCGGTAAGCGGAACTGATGTTGCTGAAAGCTTACTCTGATCTGGATTATATTCAGTACAGGCTGGAATATGAAATCAAATTTAATCATCATGATTCAGCATGAGAGAAAAATCCAGTAACTCTCTTAAAGGAATTGTCAGTGATAAAGTCTCGACACCAAACTTTGTATGTATGTTTTAAACCTGTTGCTATTGAACAGAAAGAGACTAAGAGCCACATTTATACTACTTTGAGTAAGACTATGGCTGTGATAGAAAACCTACAAAAGCAAACAAATGCAGAGCTGTTACCACTGAATGAAGAAGAATAAACCAGACAGTTAAAGCCTTAGATGCCACACTTATGAACAAATGGAACTGCAAAAGAAAACTCTAATGAAAAAGAGATTAATTCCAGAGAAATATAAAACGATGTCTTGTTAATAGTTCATGAGTATAGATGGGGGGGTGGTCAAGGAAGAAGAGGAGGAGGAGTGACTCCTTGGCTTGAGTGACTAGGGAGTGATGCCTTTCATAAGAGAAGGATTAAGAAGGGCAGATATTAATAAAATTCAGCCAAAGGGTGGAGTGGAAATAAAAGGATATATATATAGTTTTACAATTTTAATTAAGGAAGTCCCTAATACTAATTTTGTATATGTTTTCTTTTTGTATTATTGGGATAACAGATGTTCTGGCTTATCATAAAAAAAATGTACATTTTAGTCTCTCATTGAATGAATGTATATTGAGAATTAAAGCATACTATAAGGAAAAAAAAAGAAAAGAAAAGAAATGACCAGCCTGACATAGTGGTGTACTCCTATATTACAATAATGCCAGTACTTCAGCAAGCTGAGGCAGGAAGTCTGTAAGGTTTTTTGGGTTTTATTTTGGGTTTTTTGAGACAGGGTCTCCTTATCAAGTCCAAGATGGCCTTGAACTCACTAAGTAGCCTATACTGGCCTCAAACTTGGAACTACCCTCTTGCCTCACCTTCCAAAGGGCTAGGATTACAGAAGTGCACTAACCACACCCAAAAGGATTCTAAAGTTTGAACCCTATTTAGATAATTTAGTCACTCAGTAAGATCCTATCCCAAAATAAAAAGATAAAAAGGGCTGGGAAT
Organism: Myocastor coypus; assembly: GCA_004027025.1. Taxonomy (NCBI): domain Eukaryota; kingdom Metazoa; phylum Chordata; class Mammalia; order Rodentia; family Myocastoridae; genus Myocastor; species Myocastor coypus. Next base: position 4,980 of record PVJA010049026.1, read on the forward strand.
GTTGCTCAGTGTGAAGGCCCTACATTCAGTCCCTGGTACAACAAAAACAAGCACATAAGAAATGGCCAGTAAACAGAAAAGATGCTCTATATCATTGGTCACTAGGAAATACAAATCAAAGCCATGGTAAGGTACCCACTTCATATCCACAAAGATGTTACAGCAGGAATAATAATAAAAAAGGCAACAACATCCACTAATGAGGATGTGGAGAAACCAGGGTTTCCATGTGCTACTGATGGGAATGCAAAATTGTGCAGCCACTTTGGAAGGTGTTTTCCAAACTTTGGCAATTCCTCAAAAAGATAAACTGAGTTAGCACATGACCAAGTCTACTCTGAGGAGATACACAAGTGTCCACAAGATAATCTGCACACAAACATTCACTAATAGGGCTGGCAAGATAGTTCAGCAATCTAAAGGGCCTACTTAGGCAAGCACAGGGACTGTAGTTTGATCCCTGGCACCACATGCTGCGTTAGCCCCACCTGGGGCTTGAGCTGGCAGAAAAAAGTCACTAACAGTATTATTGTAACAGCAAAGAAGAGAGAAAGACCCAGTGCAGAAGTACATAAACTCGTTGTGATATTTTGCACAGTAGAAAGTTATTTAGTCAGGGGGCCAGGAAGATGGCTCAGCGGTCTAAAGCACCTGCTTAGGCAAGGTTAGGCAACTGTAGGGATCAAAGTTTGATTCCTGGCACCACATGGTATGCCAGCCCCACCCCCAGGGCAGGCTGAGCTGGCCATAACATAAAGTTTAAAAAATAAAATAAAATTAATTATAGCCGGGCGTGGTGGCTCACGCCTGTAATCCCAGCACTTGGGAGGCTGAGGCAGGAGGATTGGTGCGAGTTCGAGACCAGCCTGGGCTACAAAAGTGAGTGCAGGATCAGCCTCAACTGCATAGCGAGACCCTGTCTCAAAAAGATTAAAAAAAAAAAATTAATTAAAAAGAAGAAAGAAAGAGATGAGCATAAAGGACTCTGGGCAGCCGATGGAGCCTTCTGGCCACATCTCCATGGACAAAGCTGTTCCCTCTTCCCCCTCCCTAGGCCTGCTGTCATTACCTGGGCAGCAACCATGTGTTCTGCATCTTCCTTTTTGCTTGTCGCAGGGTAGAACACAATGTTGTCAATGGTTTGTATCAATTCCAGCTGGACCACACACTTGATGAGGAGGCTGGCAAACAGTTTCTGATCTATATTAGATGATAAAGATTAACCCTAATAATGATTCAGCCAATATAGAGTACATGTTCACTGAGTTCCTACCATGTGCCTGGTGCACATGGGGTGGCAGCCTAACAATGAACAGACCAGCAACACTCCCCTACCTCTATATGTTAGCCAATAGCAGGAAGATTTAAAGCATAAGGTCAGTATGTCAAATGATGATCATGTAAGACAGAGGAAGGAAGTGCCAGGATTGAGTTGCAAATTTACATGTGTTTCTAAAAATCTGAAGTCTCAGCAAAGTCCCAAAGGAGGCAGAATTAGCTCTGCAGGTCTTATGTTTCTCTGTCACTCCATTGGCCACTCTTGTGGACCAGCTCAGGACTGCCCTAAATACAAAGGGATTCAGTTCCTTCCTGAGGAGGCTAGGATCTCCATTTTGCATGGATGTGGGACTAGCTCTTTCAAGTTCTTCATTTTTGGATCACAGATAACTACTTTTTGTTTAACCAAGAAGTAGGAACTGCTTTCTGCATTCTCAGCTTCTTTTATTGTCTTAGTTTTGAAGACATGTTCTTATTATGTAGTTCAGGCTGGCCTTGAACTCATGAGAATCCTTCTGCCGCAGTCTCATCTGTAATCGGGATTACAGACATGTATCACCCACCATATATCTCACTTTTAATTCTTTCTACCAAGTCTGCCCTATTCAGATCAACCATGCAGTTTTTGCCTGCTGACTAGATTCAGACTCCATCCATGTTCTCAATAGCTAGAGGCAAGAGCGTGGGCCATGGCAAGCACCTCACAAGTTCTGGCTGTCAACTGAAAGAAGGTCAAATTATTTTTAAGTTTTTGAAGATAGCAAAATTATGTAAATTATGTAATGAAATTATATATTTGTGATATATCCTTGCAAAATGGTGGAGGCGTAGTTGAGTGCAACAGTGTTGGTTTAACATGCACAAGGCCTTTGCTTCAATCCCCAGCACACACACACAAAAAGGGGGCAAGGGAGAAGGGAGCTTTAACTCTTGAAAAATACAGTGGAGTTATAGATGTTAAAAAGAAAATGACATATACACGGGACAAAGCTTTGCCTGCCTGAGTTCATTTCCAGACGGGAGGCTGAGCTGGGACAATGAAAGGATCAAAATCCCCTGCCTCCTGCAGCAGAAAGACAGGCTTGAGTCCACGCACCCTTACAACAGAGACACCTTACTGCACTGAGCATGGTTCTACAGGATGAAATGCAGCTCCCGAACCCTAACTAAGCACTTCATCTGGTGCACAAGAGGAAACAGAGGGGAGCCTACCAGCAGCCACTAGAGAGAACAGGCTCTGCAGCAGTCCCCACATGGTGCCTTTTACATGTTTTTTAAGGGTGCCTACTCTATTCCTTCAAAATGCAATGCTAACCACACACTGCTTTTTCCATTATGCTGGTTCAGCCATTGTTAGTTGTTGAGGGTGGTGTGAGACTGCTGTGCAGACAAACAGCTGGGGACGCAGCTTAAAAAAGAACAGAGTAACACTTCAAAAGTTCTCTCTCTCTCTCTCTTTTTTTTTTTTTTTTGTGGTACAGGGGATTGAGCTCAGGTCTCTGCACTTGCCAGGCAAGTGCTCATTCTACTGAGCTATCTCCCTGGCCCACTTCAAAAGTTGTGACTTGTCCCTCTGCCAGAAGTGTGCCTGGATTCCAACTCTATTACATAATTGAACATTGTATCATGTGTCTATTTGCTCAAATATAAAATTGAAATCTATTAAACATTGCCACAAGGATTAAGTACGATCTTATATGAAAAACACTATAGTGCCTGGCATACTACAACTGTCAAGCCTATTTCTTAAAATGAGGACCAGTAGAACTGAGGGTATGAGGGCTGGGGAGATAGCTCAATAGAATAAGCTCTTGCCTGGCAAATGCAAGGACCTGAGTTCAATCCCCAGTTCCACCAAAAAAAAAAAAAGAACTGAGGGTATGGCTTAGTGATATCATGCTTGTCTAGTATGTATGAACCTTTGGGTTTGATTCTCAGAACCACAAAAACAAAACAAACAAGGTAACATACACCATGAAAAGTGTAGAGACAAATTGTTAAAAAGTAATTTGAGGGGCCTGGCGGGATGGCTCAGTGGTCTAAAGCTCCTGCTTAGGAAAGCTTGGGCGGCTTCAGGGACCACAGTCCGATCCCTGGTACCACATGCTGCACCAGCCCTGCCCTCGGGGCGGACTGAGCCGGCCATAAAAATGAGTGAATAAACAAACAAAGGGGGGCTGGTGAGATGGCTCAGCGGTCTAAAGCATCTCCTTAAGGAAGATTAGGCAACCACAAGGACCGAGGTTCAATCCCCAGCACCACATGCTGCGCCAGCGCCTCCCCTGGAGCAGGCTGAGCCGGCCATAACATAAAAATAAAAAAAGAAAATGAAATTTAAAAAAAAAATAAACAAACAAAGGTTCTGAAGCAAGAAAAAATAAATAAATAAAATTTAAAAATTATTAAAAAAAAAAAAAAGTAATTTGAGCCAGGCATGGTAGTACATTCCTATACTCCCAGCTGAGGTAGGCTGCACAAGAGTTCAAGGTCATGGAGCCTGGGCTCCCTTGTGAATTGAGGCTAGCCAAAAAGGCCAGCAAGATAGCTCAGAGGACTAAGTGCTTGCTTAAGCAAATGCAGGAACCAGGGTTTGATCCCTGGTACCACATGCCATGCCAGCCCTGCCCCTGGGCACACTGATCAGGTGACTTAAGTCCAGGCATGGTGGCACACACCTGTAATCCCAGTGCTAGGGAGGCTGAAACAGAAGGATCACTACAAGTCTGATTTGCACAGTGAGACCCTGTACCAAATACATTAAAAAAAAAAAAAAAAATTACCTAGATTTACTTAGATCCAGAAAAGGATTTCTAATATAGAAAGGGTTCCTCCAACTCAATTAAGAAAAGAACCAATAAGCACTACAAATGAGCAAATATGAGCAATAAACTTCACAGAGAACATAAGTATTCTTAAACAGAATTACAATACTATATAATAGAAACCTACAAATTAGCCAGGTGTGGTGGTAATGGTGGTACATGCCTATAATCCCAGCACCTGGGAGGCTGAGTCAGGAAGGTGGCCATGAATATGAGGCCAAGCTGTGGTTACAGTGAGTTCAAGGTCAGCGACACTCTCTCAAATCAATAAATAAATAATGAGTAAATAAATAAATATTGTAAATTAGAGCCGAGTGTCATGGTGCATGCCTGCAGGAAGATAGCCATGAGTCTGAAGTCAGCCTGGGCTACACAGTCAGTTCAAAGTCAACCTAAACTACATATCAAGACCCTATCAATAATAATAATAATAATAATAATAATAATAATAATAATAAATTTTAAAAATTAGACGACAAATTTCATCTAGGTGTTGCCAAAGATCATATAAACAGGTGCAACCTAAAGGATAGGACTCTGCAAACTTCTGTCAAATGGCACATGCCCCTACTCACTGACCCCAGGATTTTATTTCTAGGAAATTCCTAAATAAATTAACCAATGACATATGTATTAACATACAAAGCAGAACTGTTGTAATGGCAGAAAGTTAATACCATACATAAATTGCATACATGTATGTATTTTCTGGCACATGGGAAGGCACACAAGAGACCAGCAACACTGCTGACAAACGAAAGGCACAGGAAGAATGAGGCACAGAGGGAAAGGCTCATCCTGTTCATCCCTTTAGTGCCTTCTGGACATCTGAATAGTGAACATGTACAACCTACTTGAAATAAATAATAAACAAACTGAAAATAAAAGTAGCCTTACTTGCATACGGTCTGCCCTTCCAGCTGTCATCGGTTGGGTTAGAGAGCTGGCTCTGGCCTCTCTCTGAGGCATTTTTATCTATGCTGCTTAGAGACTGGCGGTCCAGGTCCACATCCTAAGTGTAAAACAGAGAAAAACACAAAGCTCATATCTCTTCATCCATAACTGGGTGCCTGGGCAGAGATGCAACTCTTACCAGTGCTGGCTCAGCTTGAATTTCAGTGCCTTGTTCAGCTAAGAAAAATGGACTTCTTGAAGGCTATGCATAGAATGTGTGTGTGGTGGGATGATTTCATTTATGTCCTTCCCACATTAAAACTTCACATTCTTCTACAAAAACTCAGGACATTTCTCTATACACTATACTGTAACTATGAGTGTAATAATTTTTTAAATGTATTTAGTACAGGGTCTATAGGATCTCACTACACAGATTAGACTTGTAGTGAACCTCCTGTTTTCACCCTCCCAAGCACTGGGATTACAGGTGTACCACCACACCCAGTTTCAACTGCTAACTCAGAGTGCCCTGGGGGTGAAGCCTGCGGGCAGGGCAGGCTGATTATCAAACCCTGTCCCTGCTCTCCCTAAACTGGTGCTTTAATCTGCTGGTCCTGTAAATAATTTTTCTTACAGGATTAAATGCAAAAGTAAACCAGAAGTGCTAAGCCTGGTGTTGCATTTCTGTAATTCTAGCTACTCAGGAGGCTGGGGCAGAGAAATAGAAAAGTTTGAGTTCAGCTTGGGCAACTTGGTGAAAAGGCTGGAGATGTAGCCTATATAATACCCACGGTTCAAATGCCAGTTTTTTAAAAAAGAGGACTATATTTTATTTATTTATTTTTTTTTTTTTTGTGGGACCAGGGTTCGAACTCACGACCTTGCACTTGCCCAGCAGGCACTTGTGCCTCGGAGCTATCTCCCCAGCCCCTAAAAAAGAGGACTATAGTAGCTATTTTTTTTTGTTTTGACAGCCAACGAGTTAAAAATCAGAACATGTTTGAATAACATATTTTACTTTTAAGTTGTTGCATCCCAAATATCTTTTAAAATCTACCAGTCTTAAGAGTTATTTGGGGAGGGGCCCAGCATGATGGCTCAGTGGTCTAAAGCACCTGCTTAGGAAAGCTTGGGCGGCTGCAGGGACCACGGTTCGATCCCCGGCACCACATGCTGCGCCAGCCCTGCCATCAGGGCAGGCTGAGCCAGCCATAAAAATAAACAAACAAAAGTTCTGAAACAAGAAAATAATAATAAAAAAAAAAAGAGTTATTTGGGGGACTGGGGAAATAGCACAGTAGAATAAGCACTTGCCTGGCAAGCACAGGGCCTGAGTTCAATCCCTGGTACTGATGTGGGAGTGGGGAAAGTTATTCGGGAATATAAATTCATAGTTCAGCCCAGGCTCCCACCTCTCTCCCTCTGGCCCAGGAAAATAGAGTCTTCTAAAGTGAGGTCTGAATGTAGGGCTTCTTTATGCAGCATCACACAAAAAGTAAGAACCATTTATGGTGATGTGGAGAGCACTGGTAACCTAGGAGAGCCACAGCAAGGACAGTGGCAGGAAGGTACTCTGTAACAGTGAAATAATAAAACTGGCCTACAACTGCATCCTAAGGACAGTTAAGATTACAGCGCAGGGGCCAGAAGTTTGAACCCCAGCCTGCTGTGCCAGCCCTTGCCCCTGAGGTGCACTGAGACAGTGAGTGAGACTGGACATGGTGGCATGAGCCATTAATCCTAGCCTGTGGGAGGCTGAATGCAGGTAGATCACTAAGAGCCTAATCTACATAATGAGAGCTTGTAGAACTTATACTAAAATATATATATATATATATATATATATATATATATATATATTTTTTTTTTTTTTTTAAATAGTAATTGGGCAGCCACTGAAAAAGCTTTTCACAAAGAATATTAAAAATTCAGAAAAATATTCACAATGTTAATATGTTACAAGCCAAGCAGGCCCTCATTTCAGTTGTATGGGGTCTACCAGGCATGCACAGACACACAAAGAAAAAGCTAGAAACACAAACTGCTTTTCATTGGCTGAAGAGACTCCCCTAGATCTTTTAACAGTTTTTATTGACTTCCCATTAAGAAAATACAAGCCACTTGGGGCTGGCAGGATGGCTCAGCAGTCTAAAGCACCTGCTTAGGAAAGCTTAGGCTGCCACAGGAACCACAGTTTGATCCCTGGCACCACATGCTGCACCAGTCCTGCCCTCAGGGCAGACTGAGCCAGCTATTAAAAAAAAAGAAAAAAACAAAGAAAATACAAGCCACAAGGGCCTGCAGCTTAGCTCAGTTATTTAAGCAACTGCTCAGACAAATGTCATCAGGCACAGGGGACTGGTTCAATCCCTAGCTCCACAAGCCCTACCCAACCTGCCCTTGAGGCAGCCTGAGCCAGGCCAAAAAAATATATATATATAAGCTGTACAGAATTACTGATCTCTTATTAGAAAAAAAAAAAAAAAGCCCAAACAAACACAAACTCCCTACCAAATGTCTTTCTGATGAATCTTCCTCCATTCCTGCAGGTCTCCATGTCAGCAAACTTAGGGAATAGAACAACAAAAAAAGAGATCAACACAAAAAGCAGTGAAGCACTTTAAGATATCTCAGCATACAAGATAAGCAATAACCACAGCATCAACACTTACACATGTGGGATGGTGGTTTTGAAAATATCCAACATACAGTTGCATGTTTCACCCCAGACATCGGGACTGAATTTCTCTCCATTGGATATTACTAAATTTTCTAAGCAATTTGTACCTGATCGAGCCAACTGTTCATTATCTGCAAATTAATACAAGAGTTTCTGTCATTAAACCTGAACTGCTATTTGGATACCGACCAGGGTATAAATTTACAATAAATTTATTGTAAATTGCAAATGAAGGCTTTTAATTAAGGAAGCAAGGCTATAGACAACAGTAAGAGTTTTATAGGGTAAGTTATATTATTAAGAGGTAAAATGATTTACCACACTTAAGTATACATGGTCAATATTTTGTTACTTTAATTGGCTCATATGTGAGAAAAAGTTAAGGATAGAAAATGTTACACCACTGTTTCTAAAAATTTACCCAGTTACACCACTATTTCTAAAAATTTACCCAAATATATTACACATTTTTTCACCTAGCATTAATTGTTACACCATTGATTGATTGATTGATTGATTGATTGAGACAGGGTCTCGCTGTGCAGTTCAGGCTGGCCTTGAGCTCACTTTTGTAGCCCAGGCTGGTCTCGAACTCGCACCGATCCTCCTGCCTCAGCCTCCCGAGTGCTGGGATTACAGGTGTGTGCCACCATGCCTGGCTACACCATTTATTTTATTTTATTTATTTATTTTTTTTTTTGTGGGACCAGGGTTCGAACTCACGACCTTGCACTTTCCCAGCAGGCACTTGTGCCTCGGAGCTATCTCCCCAACCCCTACACCATTTATTTTAAATGAGTCATAACTCAATTCAGCCTAAGTCTAAGTCAAAATTCAATGGACTCCAGATCTGTTCTACTAGTTACCTAACCTTTCATATATATTACTCTAGCAAAAAAAAAAGTCTACTGTTTGACTCCAAATTTGCTACACAAAATTTCAAACACATAAAAGTAGATGGTATAATACAAAAGGGTACATTAAAAAATATGAATGCATTCTGTCTTAAAAGAAGTACTTTATGAACTGAAGTGTGGTTCTTATGGTTCAAATTTATTTACTTACTTATTTACTTATTTTTTTTAATAATAAAATTTTATTTTTTCCAAATGTACACCTGGGTGAACCTGTTTTGTTTTGCTTTTGTAGGACTGGGGTTCCAACTCATAACCTTACACTTGCCAGGCAGGCACTTGTGCCACAGAGCTATCTCCCCAGCCCCTGGGTGAACCTGTTCATCATGCATCTTCACCAGTGGCAGGGGCATCTCCACCCTTGGTATTTCTGGTATAAATAACTTGAGCTCTGTGCTTTGAGACCAGCTTGATAAGCCCTTTACTAAGGAGC
>PVJA010049027.1:0-13933 GCA_004027025.1 Myocastor coypus
AAAAAAATAAAAATAGAGCAGATTTACAGTAACATCAACAGAAAATAAGCCACGTGGGAACAGCCTGAACCAAAACAAGGTCTGAAGGGAGAGAGTAAAGTCCCGCCCCCAGCCCCAGAGTCCCTCTTCCTCTCCTGCCCTTCTCTAACAGAGGATGTCAGTGTGATCTTAAGCATATACTCTAAGCGTCTGTAATCTTGCTACAGTCATTTCAGACAAGAGAGTACAAGCCATTTGACGAATGAAGCATACTAGCCGGGTGTGGAGATGCACACCTGTAACCCCAGTACTCGGGAGGCTGAGGCAGGAGGATCGGTGCAAGTTCAAGAACAGCCTGGGCTACAAAAGTAAGCTCAAGGCCAGCATGAACTGCAAAGTGAGACTCTGTCTCAAAAAGACAAAAAAAAAAAAAAGAAAGAAAATACCCTCTCACCACAGAAAGACCGTGTATGCACAGATAAGTCTCCTCCAATCCTCAGTGACCGACCAGGAGATCTGTAACACTACCAAGCCGGGTCACGCTCTCCAGACTGACATCACCACCTGCTTCAGGTTCCATTTTAAACAGTTGGCTCCTCTTCTCGGGGTCCCTACTCCACAGGTTACCTCCAGTTGGGGCTCAGGCATTCAGAGCATGGTGTAAGTGAGCTTTAATTGCTATCCCATGAGGAGGAAGACCCCGCCCTGTGCTTACAAACACACTTCAGTGGGAAAACCAATCTCTGTCTTCACACAGAATATCGGCATTACACACCACCAGCCCTGCTTACTCGCTCAAAGGAGTTCAAAATTATCCTAAAACACCCACACTGCCTCATTCTTCTCCCTAAACCAATTCTTCCTGGCACTCAGCCCAGCCCTGTGTTTTCGCTGGACGAGGCAGTGTCACCCAGCGTCACTCTGGTGCTCCCTGGGAACACCTCCTACCGAAGCTGCTCCAGGCTCACCCAGCTCTGCATACTCACTGTTGCTGGACTTCAGGTCACGGTGGATGATGGGAACAATGGCCTCCTCATGCAGGTAGTTCATCCCCCTGGCAATCTGCACGGCCCAGTTCACCAGGATGTCTGGAGGGATCCTTTTCCCAGATAACACTCTATTCAAAGGCCCTCCACGGGCAAACTCCATGACCAAGCAGAGGTTGGGTTCCTTCAGACAAACCCCTCTGAGGGCGATGATGTTGGGGTGTTTCAACATGGCAAAGAGCTTGGCTTCTTGGCGAACATTCTCGATGGCCTGGCTGATGTCTTCATCGGGGTCGTAGCGAGCTGCTTTCACCGCTACCTCATCCCCTACCCAGAAAGCACGGTAGACCTTCCCGAAGCCCCCGATGCCAATAATCTCCTCCAGGGTTAGCTCCGCAAAATCAATTTCTAACACTGAGAGACAAGAAAAAAAAAAAGAAGTGAGTCAAAAACACCCTGAAAACACCACTTAGCCATCCACCTATCTGGGAGCATAAACATAGCAAATAAACCATGTGTTCGTTGGGTTTTTCTATCTCCCAATTATAAAGTAAACACAAATAGGACAAAAACTGTGATCACTTTATGTCATTTCCATTCTCCTTGGTGGGGCTCAATACATATTCATGAAACAAACCCCAGGTGGAACCGTGCCTCAAGACCAACCGTTTTAATTAAAGGGGGTCCTTTGTGAGGCTTCCTCAGCTTTCCTATTTGGTAGTGAGACATACACAGCTCAGCACCAACAGGCACAATAGCTACATGGCAGCTTGGAAAGAGATTTTGTAGAAATATGGCCAGAAGATGAGTAAAGTTACTATTCCCACAGCAGGACGGGACCAACAGTGTGACTGGCGAAAGATTCCTCAGGAAAGACAGCATTTGAAACAGGCCCTAAAAAGTGAGGGCACCGTGATCCCCTTGGGCAGTGAAGTCCTGAGATCCCAGTGAGGGTGAATCCAGGCAGGAAGAGGAGTACCGGAGCATGAGAGACCTTGGGAAATTCAGGCGGTCCAGTCTGGCCTGATGCACTGCCCTGGGGTGGAAGATAGGGCTCTAGCCCTGGCTGCGGGTAACCAGCGAGTCCTGAAACTTTCAGGAGGGAAGTGTTGCCAGGCCTTTGGTGCAGACCTCTGGCAGCCATGCAGAAGGTAAGCTGACAGACAGAGCACCAGTGACCAGTGACCATGCATGGGGACCATCATGACTCATTTTCACATAGGAAATTTGTTCTTTTCTGTTGAGATAGCTAGCTTTGTTTTCATTTTGAGTCGGCCTCACCAGGACTTGCTGACTGAGGTACAGGGGGAAGGAGCCTCCCAGGAAGACACCGACTCCCAGCAGTGCCCCAGCGGAGAGCCTGTTGGGCCCAAGAGTAACCCAACCACTCACTCTTCTCAGATCCAGAGTCTGGGCCTCAGCTATCTATCTGATTAAAGTTTGGAAAGGCTTTCATGGGCAGAAAATAGCAGCTGCAGGGATAATGGAAGTCGGGCCAGACATGATGCTGAGCGCTGTACGAGCCCAGTGCTGCTTTATGTTTCTCTCACGAAACCTGTTCTCTGTTCTCAGTCTTCTTTTGCCTCCCCTAGATGACACAGACTCAGTCCTCAGGTCTCAATCTAAATAACAATCCACACTGGAGCTCCTCCTAACACCAGACCAAATAAAGGCAGGGTCTCCCCTGAGCTGAATACCTTACATCGATCTCGATCTCGTTTCCAAGACTCATGAAGGTTCCAGTCCCTTAGTTACTTGCTCAAGGCCTGCTGGTCTGCTTGACTGTGACAGCCACAGGGCAGACTCTGTCCGCCTTCTTCACCACTGTACTCACCAGGCCAAATGAGGACTAAGTGACCAGCGGGTCACTGGTACAAAATGAAAACAGAGCAAGTGTAACAGGTTTTTTTTTTTGTTTTTGTTTTTGTTTTTTTTTAAGTCATGTTCTGTTGGGATTTATTAGAATATCAATGATTGATGGAAAGTACCTGTTCCATGTTAAGTCTAAGCCTTTTAATATTCAGAAAGCGATGATAAGCTCAAGTACCTATGTTGTAGACTGATAGTATCACTAAGCTTTTCTTCTGAAGGGATAAGAACCTAAGTTTGCAGACCAAAAATTAGAGAAAAAGAAGGGCTATAAGGATAGCCAATAGTCTGGCCCTAGCCTTTCAAGGTCAGTGAGGACTCAGGACCTAAGAGAACCTGTACTATAACACCCTATAACTCAGTGGTTTCCCAAATTTTCATTCAAAGACATTATGGGGCCACAGAGGAAAGGGATCGATGATGTATAGTGTGCCTAAGGAGAGTCATCTAGAGAGAAAACAGTCTCAGGCTTCCACAGAAAGCAAATTGGTCAAGCAATGGTCGTGACTGATCCAGATGGCTGACACTGAAAACAGTTCTACAACATGCTGTACATGGTTTCAAGGTAAACCCTGAGGGGATTTGACTGACCTTGTCAGATACAAAAATTACATGTTTTGTTATATAGGTCTTGCTTTAACTTGGACTTAACCACCCAGCAGAAAACTTTAACCATGAGGCACAAAAAGTAAAGCCAGATTAGTATGCTGCACTGTAAAAGGCTCAAGTCAACAGCTTCTGCCACTGCAAGTTCTACCAGTAGCCCACTACTACTATGGAACATTGCTCTATCTATACAACTACTTTCTCTTAATTCAACAAGAAGAAATTTGTACCAATAGTGTTTAGAAAAGATATCATGTCTACATCTTGTACTCTGAACAACTACTATGAAGACAACAATATGCATTATAAAAAATAAATTTTTACAGATAGAATATTTTTAAAAAAGCAAAATAGTTCAACAGAAAAAAAATTTCAGATCTAAAAATGAAAGTGAATTGGGCCTACTGAAATAAATGCAGAAAATAATAACACTTTATTCATAGACTAAGAAAACAAAGGTTTCTAAACTTTTGGCAAGACCAAAAGAGGAGCTGCCCACTGCTGGCTGCTCCCTCCCCATCTTGGCCAGCCTCTGATGCCCACAGTCTCTGCTCAGGCTCTGGTGGTGATCAGAAATCTGTTCTTGCTTAATTATAGTGCTTCTACCCTATCCGGGGCCAACATTCATCTGTGCTTTACAGGAACAGCTGGAGGGAACATCTTTAGGCACATAAGAAGGAGAGTCCATCTTAACCCTCCAAGTTTTTTTTTTTTTTTTAAATAATTACTTTATTTTATTTATTTTTTTTTTTTTCTTGTTTCAGAGCCTTTGTTTGTTTATTCACTCATTTTTATGGCCGGCTCAGCCCACACCAAGGGCAGGGCTGGCACAGCATGTGGTGCCGGGGATCGAACCGCGGTCCCTGAAGCTTCCCAAGCTTTCCCAAGCAGGCACTTTAGACCACTGAGCCATCCCGCCGGGCCCAACCCTCCAAGTTTTGATCGTTAGAAAGGCTATCGTCTTGGGGCTGGTGGTACTATTCAGTGGCAGGATGTCTGTTTGGTACCTACGAGGGCTCCATCTCCAGCATGATGAAAGAAAAGGAGGGAGGAAGGGGAAAAGGAGAAACAGGAAGAGGGAGAGAAAGAGAGAGAAGAAGAAGGTTATTAATATGCCCGGCAGTCTCTCCAAATAAAATAATGTCACAGCAAACTAGAAGACTCCATCCCCAAATCCTCCTACTATGCATTTCAGTGTGAGAGGCCAGAAAACTCTAGAAAGTACCTTGCCCAGGCTCCCTTAAAGCTAGAGTTCTAGGTGCCAATTAAGTTCTGCCAACTACACCCACAAGACCTGTAAGGCAGACGTGAGAGGGGCACCATCTCCTTGCTGCTCCTCCTGGCAAGCATGGCCACCTGTAACAGTACCACTCACCCCATGGACGTGAAACATCACATGGTCCACAACTGCCCAACCTCGGAGCTGCAGGTACAGTGTGGCATGCTCGAAGTCCACATCTCCCGTGGCAGCTGCAGATTCTGTACCCTTCCAGTTAGAGACGTGGCAGCTCACCTGGCACGCCAGTTTGCAGAGCTGTGGGAGTTTGCACCAGAGGTTCCGCTGAAGCTTCTTCCCTCAGCCTCTAAATCTCTTTCTTGCTTAAAATGCCTTGACTGCTTCTAAGACTTAAAAATGATTCCTGATTGGTTACTAAGTTTTGCCTATCCTCTATATGACTGAGAAAAATATGCCAAGAACATGGACGCTAAAGAGAAATTTAAAGCTTTCTTGGAAAAGCCGGGTGTGGTGGCTCATGCCTGTAATCCCAGCACTTGGGAGGCTGAGGCAGGAGGATTGGTGCGAGTTCGAGACCAGCCTGGGCTACAAAAGTGAGCGCAGGACCAGCCTCAACTGCATAGCAAGACCCTGTCTCAAAAAGACAAAATAAAATAAAATAAAATAAAACTTTCTTGGAAAAACATATGTATTATATGGAGTCTTTTTCATCATGCAAGAAATATTCTCTTTTCCTCCCTACTAACATTTACACTGATGAAAAGCTATGTGCCTCTTAACAAATTTGTATTTATTATCTTATTCCTCAACTGAGTCTTTGAGCTCTACTGAAGGGAATTAAGTGCTACCTTCTTTTCTTATACTCTCCCAAGTGATCTGAAGCACAGCTGCCAACACACAGTAGGCCTTCATTATTTATTCACATGCATGAGGGCTTAGAAGACCTGACTGAGGGTTCCGGTGCTGAAAGGACAGCTCCTCCAACCACACTTCACACTGGTAAGGGAAACTGCTGAGGGGCCAATGCTGTCCCAGTCTGGGAAGAATAAAGGCCTGGGCTTTTCCCGGGTTAAGGAACTATTATGACCGACCTTCAAGAAAACAGAACACAGATTCCAAACACACAAAATACAGAAGCCAGGAAAGGGGCTAGGAGAATTTCCTTTTCCTTGCTTGCTACGAAGTCCCTACAGGTAGGAAGGAAGGCACCAGGTTCTCCTTCCTCCCTTCCAGTCAAGACCTGGTTTCAAGCAAGAATCAGGTCAACCTGCATTCAGCCCACTTTTTAGTTTCAATGGAAGGATGTTTCTAGGAATAAAACCCTATTTCATTTCTAGAGTCAAGATGTTATTCATCTCAACTGAATGTTTCAAAGCTGGGTGTGTGAGCATGTTCTGGTGGATGCTGGGTAACTGCATGGCACATTTCTCCTCTTACATATTATCTACACTTGACAATACTCTGTAACATATTACTCGATGTAGAAAAAAATGCAAATTAATAATGATCTTAATGTATGCCCATTTGAAAACAGATACAATGTTCCTGAAAGAAAAATATTTTTCTATTTAAATATATAGATTTATATTTCTCAAGAAAACAAATTTGGAACTGTACAATTTTATCTTTCACTAAAATAAAGATGAGCAAATCCTAGGCTATTTATATCTGTCATTCATAGACAGGTAAATTCTAATGCCTACGTTGGAAAAGACAAAGCCACTACATCAAGATATCTTACAATATCAGTCACACTTTTTCTTTAACCCAAGACCTAGTAATTTTCCCTTCTGTTTTGGATAAAGACAAATGAAATTTTCATTCTGAAAAACAATACTATAAAACTAAACCCAACTACTATTGCTTGCCTTAGCATCTCTTTCTCAGGACCTAAAATGTTCATGTCATAATACATGCCCCAGAGGGCAAATTCAAAAGAGTAATTCTGGAGCTGTCCGACTCCATTTCCTTCCAGATCTCTGGAGACAAAGTTTGCACAGTCACCTTTACTTTGAGTGACACTAAACTTATGGACAGAACACACAAATCAGAAACTCGCCTGTCTTTGTCAAAGTAGTGCACTGACTTTTTATATTCACATCCCTAACAGCTTTCATGTAACTCATAAGCAACTCTAATTTCTTTATCATTTATCAGGTACCTAATAATTAATTTTTGTCTGGAATTAGTTTCTCAATGACCAAGAATCAATGCCAGTCAGGAGTTAATGCCAGAACTCCCAGGGAGGCCAGGTAGGACTTGCAGATGTCATGGTCTTCGAATCAGTTACACCAAGCAGCATAAAGTACTTCCTTCCTACTTTCTTGTTATCTGGGATCTTGATTTATGATTCCACTCCATCAAGGTCACCACTGTCACAATAAAGATAAGTCCTGGCTACCTCCCAGGGAAAGAGCTCCTAACACATCACACTGTGGACAGGTGTGGCTCTCCGGCAGAGGTTCTCTCAGCCTCCGTCCCATTTACTCCTGGCTATAACAGCCTGGCTCCTCAGATACTGAAGAAACTGACTCTTCCTCCTGAGCCGAACCTAACAGATCCTAAAAATAAATCCATGGAATTTCCCACACAGAGAACCCTGACATCTGACTTCAGATTTAAAACTAGGCTGTTTCCTAACACGCAGATATTTGCACATCTTACAACATATGGCCAAATTCCTCCTCAAAACTCTATTTCAAAACACTGTGCCAGGACCCTCGCTGGCTATCATCTCACATGTACCCCAGTGGGCAGCACTTAGAGTCCATTTAAAGTCGTATGTCGGCAGGAGGATTGGTGCGAGTTCGAGACCAGCCTGGGCTACAAAAGTGAGCGCAGGACCAGCCTCAACTGCATAGCGAGACCCTGTCTCAAAAAGACAAAAAAAATAAATAAATAAAAATAAAGTTGTATGTCACTTCCAAGCGGCATACAGATAAAAACATGGACGTTTTCAGTCAAATGAGAGAGGCAAGAAACAGACAAAACACTTCAGACATCAACTGGACTGTTAAAACATCAAAAAAAGAGAAAAGGGAAGAAATTATGATTACGATACAATTTGATATTAAAGTAAAGTAACACAACTCTTTAGGTGAAAGCACATGAGAGAGCCCGAATCACAACTGCTACAAATGGAATTGTAAAAGCAAATATTCAAAACTGGCCCTTGATAATAATTCTTTAATCAACTAAAATGCAAAGTAAGCCAGGTGTGGTGGCACACGCCTGTAATCCCAGCCCTCGGGAGGCTGAGGCAGGAGGATCACTTAGAGTTTGAGACTAGCCTGGACTACAAAAGTGAGCTCAAGGCCAGCCTGAACTGCATAGCGAGACCCTGTCTCAAAAGGACAAATAAAATAAAATAAAATAAAATGCAAAGTATACAGAATATGAAACAGTAATAAATATAGATTAGCAATGCCTTTTACCAAAAAGGAAATAAAGAAATTATGGAAACTCTTGAATACAAATTAGTGTAAACTGCACTAGGACATATTTACATCTTTCTTCTAAGAAGACCCATAGGATTGATTTAAGTGCTTCGAATGGCCACTGAAGTCCTTTGAAAACAAAGAGATTTCATTACAGCGATGGAACAGGGTCTCCTGGGAAATCGATGAAAACCAGGACACAGGAGAAAGGCCCTGGGAGGGAACCCTGGGTATGGCCCCCTTGAGATTTGACCAATTCCAAATATAGACAAGGATCTGGGTGAGAAGATAACATATTGTCCGGGCAGCCCGGCTGCGAGGGGGCTTCGCAGCACCTAACTCTCACAAGGGCACGGCAGTCTTTTCTCTAACATTGTCACCACTCGCCCCGCCTCTCCAGCCCCTCATCTTTCCTAGTACCTTTCTGCGGGCCTCCTGAAAGTACAACTTCTGAGATACGGGAGTGGGGTCCAAGAAATCAACACATTTCAAACGCACCGCAGGCCCTCGTCCACACATGCTTCCGGGACCTGCGCGCCAGCCAGCCCTGCGAGAGCCACCTCCACCGCTGGAGCAAATACCTTCCAGGGGCGGGGACAGGTGGCCGAAGAAGCCCACAAGGGCCCCGGTGTGAAAACTAAGGTCCAAACAGTCACCACCAGCTTGCCAGGAATTCTTCCAGATTTGGAGGAGCGAGAGAGACGGACAAGGTGTTGGAATAGTACAGACTCGGGTGCCAGTGCTTCGGGGTGCGGAAGCCAGGAGCTGGGCTGGGGCGGCACGGCCGAGGGGAAGCAGCCCGGTCGCCGAGTCCCGGGCAGGGCCTGCGGCGTGGGCTCGCGGTCGCACCCAGGAGCCTGCCTCCCCCCACCCCGCGCCCCTCACGCTCCTAGACTGAGTCCCCGACTCCGTCCCCGCCAGTCCCCGTCCCCGCCAGCCCCCGCCCCGCCTTCGCCTTACACTGGATGGGCGGGTAGCAACTGGGGTCCTCGGCGCCCGGCTGGCAGCGGCTGGAGAAGGCGCTGCGCGGGGTCACGTAGTTGCTGGGGAAGATGCCCACCCGCTGGTTGAGCTGCCCGGTCCACCAGCCCTCGTCGCCGGACACCTGCGAGTCCTTGGACAGCACCTCCACCACGTCGCCTAGGCGCAGGGTCAGCTCGTCCTCGCCCGCCGCCTCGTACTCGAACACGGCCGTCCAGTAGGGCAGCGGCGCGCCGCAGCCCAGCTCCCCAGAGGCCGCCGCCGCCGCCGCCGCCGCCGCCGCCTCCTCCTCCTCCTCCTCGTCCTCGGCCGCGGCCCCCGAGCCGGCCTCCCCCGGCGGGGCGGCGACCAGGCCGCCGAGAAGCGCTCTGGAGGGCTCCATGGAGCGGCCGGTCCATAGAGTGCGGGGCCGCCGCCGCCCGCAGGAGCCGCCGCCGCCTATTGTTCATGCGGCTCCGCAGAGCCGGGGACCCGCGTCCCCGACGGCGGCCGCAGGTAGGGCCTGGGCAGGCGGGGCGGGGACCGCGGCGCCGGGGCTTGCGCGGCCGGGCGCCGAGTGCGCCGAGTGCGCGGCACGGACGCTCCCTGCTGCAGACGCGCGCGGCGCGCCGAGTCCCCTGCCTGGTGCTCGGCCCCGCGACCTCGGCCGCCCGTACCTGCGCGCGCGCCCAGTGCCGCCGCCGCCGCTCCCCTCTCCGCCCCGCCCCCCGCGCTCCCGCCGCCACCTGACGCGAGCCTGGCTCCGCCCCAGCCTGCGGACACGGGGGGCGGGGCCACGCGAGCCCGGACCCGCCCCCGCCCCAGTACGCGCTCCCATTGGCCGCGACGACCGGTCCTCAGGTTCCTCCCACCCCCTGCACCGGGCGCCCCACCCCCTTTGCGGACTCGCGGACTCAAACCCCAGGTCGACCCAGCGCTCTCTCCCATTGGTGCGCTGTGGCTGCAGCCATTGGCCCGTGGCACCTGTCCATTTCCTGGGGAGCGCAGCGCGTGGGGAACCGCGACTGCTCCCGCCTCTTTGGGTGCGCTGGCTAGAAGGTGGCTCCGGGAAAGGTAGCCCCGTGCGTTCATTCAGACCTCACAGGCCGGAGCGGGGGTTGCTCCTTTTGTTCGCCCGCTCGATTGGGCGAACGCCGTGCTCCTCTTCTTACGGGCTGTGGGCAGCGGAGGAGCGAACCGGCTTGCACCCCGAGAGCGCTCTTTTCTTTGTAGCTCCCCTTTGCAGCTGCTTCTCCACCTCATGGAGCTGACTGCGGCGGTCCCACCTGGAGGATCCGCCTCTGTCCCCGCGCACCCGTCCCACCCTGGGCCTTCCGCTCCGCTGTAAGCCTTTGAGCTCAAGGCCCCTGCAGTGCTTGGTCCAGGAGCTCTTAATGAAGCCTGCGCGGTTCGCCCGCTCCGGATTCCTGCAAGAAAATCATCCCAGGACTGTCGTTTTTTTGGAATCCATAAAGGCCGAAGACCGCCTCGCTGGAGCTTTGCACTGAGGCAGGCAGAGCTAACGAGAGTGGGCCTGCTTACCCGGAAGAGAACCAGCCTTACCACCACCCTAGGGTGTCGCACCCGGAGCTGTACCTAGGCTCCTGCTGGTGACATCCACAAAGCTCTGAGTAAGAAAGAAACGCAGGGCTGGCGCTGCGCTCTCCAGCAAGGGCTGACCTTTCCCCGAGCTCCTTTGTTGTACTCCGTTTTATTTTTCAGAGAGAGAGAGACAGAGAGAGAGAGAGATGCGGGGCCACTGATTCTTTCATCCTATCCTAGCAAAGTCTACGAGGAAAAGTTCTCACTATTTTGAACAAACCAGCGCTTAAGGACCCTGACCTGGCTGGGGAGATAGCTCCGTGGCACAAGTGCCTGCCTGGCAAGTGCAAGGTCGTGAGTTCAAACCCCGGTCCCGCAGACCAACAAAAAAGGACCTGGCCTGAGAGCTTCCAAACTGCTGCTCCGTTTTCCTCTTGAGAAGCGAGGAGACGATTGATTTAGCAAAAGCTTGTGCTTCTCTATTTTCTTGTTTAATTATAGAATGGGGTTTAGTATTAGACAAATGAGCAATTTGGAAGACGACCAGGCCCCTGCGTGAGGTGCAGCGAGTGCTGTGCGGCCTTAGAGCAGGGGCAGGACTGCGCCATTGCCGTGGTTTGCCGCGGCTCCCCGGAGCCCTGGGTATCCTTACATACTGAAGGTCATTAAAAAGAGAAGCGAGGTGCACTTAGCGACAGAGGAGGCAGCCAGCACGGGCAGCACACTTGAGTTTGGCTACTCAGAAGGCTGGGGTAGGAGGAGCTCCAAGGGCCGGCCGTGTGGTCCATCTGGCGACTTGGAGACCATCACAAACCCAAAACTGAAAAAAGGGTTGGAGAGATAGCTCAGAGGAGTAAGTGTTTGCCTGGCAAGCGCAAGGTCCTGAGTTTAATTCCTAATACCACCGGAAAGAAAAAAAAAGGGCCAGGAGTCCATGTGGGAGTGCACACTTGTGATCCCAGCCCTTCGGGAGGCTATGACATAAAAATAGCAAGTTTGAGGCCAGCCTAGGCAAGTTACCAATTTAGCAAGACCCTGTCTCAAAATAAAAAAGTAAAAAGGATTTGGACGTAGGCCAATGCACAGACCTGAGTTCAGTCCCAGTAACTCACATGTGCACACACACGCGCATACACACACACATACAGGCACATGCATGCACGTACACTAAAGCATATCCAGAGTGGGTCTTGAGAAAAGATTCCTGGAGTTCATACCCTAAAGCCGTATTACTCTTACTACATGTAGAAAAATATGTGCATGAGTGGAACTAAATTCTCTAGCTTTTGGTTAAGATAAAACCATTCTTCACTCAAGCACAAGACTGCTAGAGAGTAGGCACTTCATGTTCACAAAGATCTCAAGAAAAAAGGTTTTCAAGGGCCAGCAGGATAGCTCAGCAGTCTAAAGCACCTGCTTAGGCAAGCTTAGGCATCCACAGGAACCACAGTTCAATTCCCAGCACCACATGTTGCGCCAACCCCACCCTCAGGGCAGGCTGAGCCAGCCATAATTATATATATATATATATGAAAAAGGTTTTCAAGCCAGGGTTGGTGGGGCATGCCTACAATCCCAGCACTCAGGAGGCTGAGGCAGGAGGATTGCTATGAGTCGGAGGCCAGCCTGGACTACAAAGTGAGTTCAAGATGAGGCTGAGCCACCTAGTGAGACTATCTCAAAAAAGAAAAAGGGTTTGTTTTTGTTTTTGTTGTGCTGGCGTTGTGCTCACTTTTCTAACCCAGGCTGGTCTCAAACTCACACCGATCCTCCTGCCTCAGCCTCCCAAGTGCTGGGATTACAAGTGTGCCTTACCACGCCCGGCTTGAAAAAAAGATTTTCTTCATAAAATTTTAATTTAGGCGAAAGGGCATTTTACAAAGTGAATATAGGGTCAGGGAGATAGCTCAGTGGCATAAGTGCCTACCTGACAAGCACAGGGTCCTGAGTTTGATCCCTGGTACCAAATCCCAACAACAACTAAGTGAGAATGTAGACACACAAAGAAAAAGGAAACACCAGACAGAAAAATATCTGTAGAGGTTTTTTTTTTTTGTTGTTGTTCTTTGTTTTTTGCAGAACTGGAGATCAAACTCGGGACTTTGCACTTGCCAGGCAGGCACTTGTGCCCCTGAGCTATCTCTCCGGCCCCCTGTAGTGTGTCTCTTTGAGTAGAAGGATTATGAGTAGTTGGCTGACTTGTATTGTGCTTAGCTATAATGTTTTATGCTCTGCTCTACAGTTGTGTGGATTCCTTCCTCACTAGGAAGGGGAAGGGACAACAACCCCTGATGCTCACCACGGGAGAACTCCGAACTTCCTGGACAGTTTAAGTGGTTCCAGCCAGAGCACGTGCCTGGCAGTCTTCAGGAGAGTCACCGGTTAGGCACCCAGGCAGGTCATTCAGCACATACTTCTTGAGTGGGTAAGTGCCCGGAATCCAAATGAGGGAGAATCCTTCTCCCGCCTGAAGTCTGCAGGCGGGGTTTCAGGGAAGAGGCGGAGCCAGAGGGACCTGGGCAGGGGCAGATGGGACAGGGCCCGGGATCAGGAGGGGCGGGCCCAGCCCCTTGAGGTGGGCAAGAGTGGAAGACTGGGCTCCTTGACTGGCATAACAGGGTGAAAAAACACCCTGAAAAGCTGGGAGCAAAGCAGGTTATAGAGGGCCTTGTGATTACCTGATTCACACTAGTAATTACTTAATTGATTATTTGCAATTATTTCGTGGTGGAGCACCTTCCTCCGGAGGGCAGGGACCCGCCTGGCTGGTTTGCTCAGCTCCCTCAGGACCTAGAGAGCGTTGAGGGCGCAGGTGACTGACTCCCAGTAAGGAAGGTTGCAGCAGCCTAGGAAGCCCGGGCTTTGCTCAGCAGGGCAAAGGTTGGCGCAGCAGGCCCGGGACCTACCCTCAGGCTTCAGCGGGGAAGCCCCGGATGGGCGAGGAGCAGCTGGAGTGGTGGTGGCGTCTACAGCTCGATCTGTGGAGAACAGAAGCCATGGAAAGTTCTGAGGCGATGGACAGCAATGATGGAAGGGGGCAGAAAGGAGGGAGTGAAACTGCAGAGAGAACAATACCAGGAGGAATCAACAAGATATCACTGCTGCGGGTCCCGGGCAGAGGGCTGGTGGACAGCGAGGAAAGAAGCACCTTCCTCCGCTGCCTGTCCGAGCGAGCGAGCGAGCGAGCGAGGCCGGGAGAACACAAGCAGCCGTGATGCTGCGGGCTGGGCTGCACTCGGGTCGGAAGGTCCCGGCGGATCCCCACCCTGCCCTTCCACAAACCCTGGGAAGCTGGGTAAGGGACCTGTGGCACCTCA
>PVJA010049029.1:0-13937 GCA_004027025.1 Myocastor coypus
GGAGTGTGCAGACGCCCTGTGCGCGCTTCCTCATCTGACTCTGTGGCTATTGTAAGCCAATCTTACAATTTCTTATAGATTGTATATTTGGTGTTAATATCCATTCCTTATATTATATCTATTCTGTTCCTCTAGTAAAACCCTGACCGATACAGAAGGGTACAGGGCCTTGGCCCCTTCTTGCTCTGTTTGTCTTCCTGCCCACATGGTAAGTGGTTTTCTCTACCACTTGCTCTCAGTACAATGTGCTGCCTCTCTACAGGTTGACCCTTTTGCTTTGGGCCAACCCATTATAGACTAACCCCTCTGAAACTATTAGCCAACTAATTTTTTTTTCACAAGATGATTATCTTGGATATTTTGGACAATTATGGGAACCTGACTAACAAAATCACTTGAAGTAAATGTGTTTCAGGTCAATGTTTTACCAATAGCACAAGAGTTAGCTGGAAATAATGGAAGCAAAATTTAAGAGGCAAGCTTAAGTCCATATGAACAAACAGCAACTATAGCATAAGATAAGCTATTCTTTTCCTATAAAAAAAAAAAAAAACATTTTAAAAAACAGCTGAGGACTGTAACCCTATGCTGGTCCCATAGAGTCCCTCACCAACTTGTTTATCTTTATCTGAGGCCTAACATGCTTTTTGATTCACATGTACCTTGTTTTTATAACATTACAAAATTGAAGAATTGTAGCTCCAAATGGTTAATAAACTACAGAGTCTTCATTTTACTGCTTGGGCTTTTACTATTCCTAATTTTCTCCTTAAAGAAATGCACAATACCCTCTTACAATGCATACTCTGCAAAATTACCTGCTGTAGTCACTTAGAATTGACTCTTACCTCTGTGCTATGGTAAGGCAAAGTTATATAAGCCACCCAGGCTTATGCAGGAAGGAAGCAACTCCCAGAATGATGCTACCTGAACAATTTGCCTTCATTATCAGATTCCACTGGACCATCAGGCCTAAGGCTTTTGCTAGTTAACCATTCCAAGCCCATATATATGTGAATTATTAAGTAATGATTTTTCCTGTAAAAATAAAAGGATTTGGGGGGTTAACTTCACTTTTCCTGAGAAAAGATCTTGAAGAGAAGATGTTCAACCAATGAATCATCTAAGACATAAAGAAACAGAATAATTTGCCTGGGGCAACACAGGATTTTCATTTTAACAAATCTCAGAAGATTCCTGACTACTTTAGTTCCTGGTCTGAGTCATTCTTGGTGAAAAGAACTGTGTTTTATTCAACTTTACAGTCTCCATGTCAGATTCTATAGCCTTCCAGATCCACAGAGATCATCAAAGTTTCTCAATAACTACAAAATGGAAATTATATCAACAAACATTTAGAGGAGAGACAAACTGCTAAGTGCTCTGTAGTATGCTGAGCTAAGTAGAGTATTTTTTTCTGCCATTAGGAAGATCCCTCACAACACTGGAGGAGAAACTCAACCTCCTAATCAGATGCAATATGTGTTCACCAAGAAAAAATATGAAGGAGTTCAAGTAGAGAAGTAATTATAAATGAAATTCCATTGGAGTTTCATGGACAGAATCAAAACGCTTATCCCTGAGGAAGGATGAAAGAAATAACAATAAATAAAAACATAAAAGGGTGAGATGTCACTTCGACAAGAGACACCTGGAAAAGGATATTCCAGGCTAAGATGTAGATTGCCTGTTGTGGGGATGTTGGGGAGCTGGGAAAATGTCAGACAGTGCCATAGAGAAGATAAAAGAAAGGGTTAGGACTTAGCTGTGTAGGGTCATTAGAATCTCGCAGCACTGGAAATGTAACTAACACAGGAAACAAGGAAACAAATTATGAACTTCTCAAATAAGGAACAGGGAGTGATGGCCTCAGATAATAGCAAAGAAGAAGAAAAGAAAAAGGAGGAGAAATTGAATGTCATTATGTTCTTGGGGAATTGACCATTGACTGGGTGTGAGAGGAGAAGTAAATTAAAATGCATAGATTATTTTGAAGTTTCAAGCTTCTGAGGAGGAGGGGGCGAAGTTATTATAGACAGTAGAAAGGGTAGGTTTGAAAAAAGTCTGGAATCTTTTGGCAAATGCTAAGACAATTTACTGGGTCAGTATATATGAAAACATAGAAGTGCCATAGTCAAAAATTTAGTCGTGCAGAAGTTTACTTATCAGAATATGAAAACCTGAACCTGTATCTTTCTATAAAACTTAATATAAAGTCAATTCCAATGAAGCCAAATGATTGATCCTCATAGGTATGAATAGAGTGAAACCTTGCTCTTCAGGGGAACCATGATATTTTAGGTAATGTCATTCTTTGGCATCAATGCCTGACTGAATAACTAGATCAAAGCCTACCCAAGATAGATTATTAATTCATTCATACATAAGCCCATGTCTCTAAAGTTAGTTTGCTTGCCTTTTCATTTGTTTTCTGTTTGATTTCAAGGCAAACAAGACTTTGAGGAGTTTTTTTTTTTTTTCTCTTAATGGAAATATTTAAAAAGTAAAAAGTCTCAATCATCAAGGAACTCCTAGATTTGTGAAGATCAAGAGAAACAAACAGACAACTTCAGCTTAGATACATGCTGTTCTAGAAAGATCTATGTAAGGAGGGAGAGGCATCATAGTCTTCTTAAGGAGGAAATTCAAAGTTCATACGTCAACAATGAGTAAGAATCAGGACCAGCAAAGGGCCATCTTTAGACAGAGTTGATCCAAAATGCAAAGACATGAAGGAAGTATGGTGAATTCAGGTAAGACTCACTATTTGTTCTGAATAAGTACTCCCAGAAGGGGAGAGGGGGCAGTAAGAGAAAGATTTGGATAGAATGATACAGATGTGGGATCAAGAGGGTAAGCTGAGGCAGATCATATTTATCTATTCAGTAGATTTATTTATGCCCTATATCGTTATGAAGGTTTAATATGTCTCATGAAATATATTCAATAAAACAGGATTACATTGTTGAGGAAACCAAAGAAAGATGCAGGCCAGCCAGATAGCTCAATAGACTAAAGTAACCGCTTAGGCAGATTCAGAGAACAGGGTTCAATCCCCAGCCTGAAGTGCCAGCCCCACTCCTGGGGTGTTCTGGGATATCAAATGAGACTGGGCATGATGGCACATGCCTGTAATCCCAGCGCTTGGGAAGCTGAAAACAGAAAGATCACTACAAGTCTGATCTGTGTAGTGAGACTCTGTAGACTCTGTACTAAATATATTTAAAAAAAAAAACAAAACAAAAATGTGGAACATTGGAGAGATACTGCCCAAATTACAAATTGGATATAAATATAGGTCATATATGTAAATATAGGTTTGATTTTGAGCTTCCTAATTGCCAACCCAGAGAAGAGAATATGAATAAAAAAAATATAAAGGCATGCATTACGATCACAATAATATGTCACGCACTACCATGAATCTATACTTTCAGCCCAAGTTCTATTTCTTTAAGACATTTCAGAACAGCAAAATCTTGAGTTGATTGGGAGGTTGTTGGAACACGTGCAGAAACGCTCATCCCTGGATCTTTGTTTATCAACAAGCATTCCTGATTTTGACTCTTGGATTTCTTCTGCATATGTAGAAGAGAGTCAGTCATAGATGGGTGGGTAGATGTATACAGTTTTGAAATAAAGATTTCAAACTGAAAAACAATATGGGTCAAAATGGGCAAAGTTTGCACCTTCTTAGGCAAGCTTAGGCAATTTCAGAGACCATAGTTCAATCCCAGGCACCACATGCTGTACCAGTCCCACCCCTCGGGCAGGCAGAGCTGGCCATAATATAAATAAATACATAAATAAATAAAACTTTAAAAAATGTTCAAAATAGGCAAAATTTTGAGAATAAAAATGTGTTTATTAATTATTAGCATTTGTTATAGTTCCTGAAATTCAATAGGGGTTATTTAAAAAGAGAAAATTACTTACTTTTGAGTTATTTGAAGGAAAATATTACTATTACTATGCCATAGGAGTGAATAGGGTAATGGATCAATGCTTTGTTAAATTTTGTATCTAAAGATGCACTTCTAAGACAAGCAAGAGAGGAAGCAATTATATAAACGAATAGTGGGAAGAAGGGACAGTGCTAAACAAAACATAACATTTCAGAATCACTTCTGTAGTTACTAGTCTTAGGAACTCACCTCAAGTTTATCTTAAAAAAGAATAAAACAGCTTTGAGGAAAGATTGTGGAGCAGTGATAACATCTCTGGTCTGGCTCAGTTTGACCTCTTCTGGCTTCCATTGGCAACTGAATATTCAACTGCTTTTAGTAGGGCTTTGTGGCAATGATCAATAAATCATCAGCTGCAGCTATATTTAAATCTACAAGAATCGATCTCTAAGATTCCTGCAACTGTTATTGACCTATAGGTGGCTCCTCAAAAGGGGTCGCAACAATGATTCTAGATCTGGGGAAGGATAGGTGACCATGATTGGATGGTTGGAGGTCTTGCCTGTGTGTGTAACTACCCTCTTCCAATAGCATGTTTTGAGAGGTGCAAGAATTCTTAAGGATCCCAAGCCAGCACTGATCATGACAGCCTCACAGGGACATCCATAGACTCTTTTGCCAAGCAATTTTACTGTCAAAAGAGAGGGAATGGGGCAAGTAATAGTAAGGGTGGATAGAAAAATGCAAGGTGAACTTTAGCTCTTGATTTTCTTGTTTAATTGGTTGCGATCAATAGACACAATCTTATGCCCCAGCCCACTTGGCTTCTTCTAGGGACCTCTTGTCTGGCCACCTATGTAAGAGCTAAACCTTTACGCAAATAACTAGGAGGGGAATCTCATAGTGCTTTCCTTCTACCACATTGCACCTCTCCTGGGTGCAAAAAAGAGTCAATAATAGCTTATCACAGACAATGGAGTGCTGTAACAATGCTTCCTACTAGTATCAAGAGAATTAAGTGAATCTCAGATTTCATCAGAAGCCCCAAAATGAGACTACTAATAATAAATATGAAGCTACGAGCTAATTAGTTTTAGTGTAAGTAGTGTCACAACACAAGTCGTTTTTCACCATCTATTAAAGAAGAATCAAAGACTGACAATTTAGCATTTAATTTGTGTCATATAGTTCTCAGTAAACAAATATTCTCAGCTTGTTTAGTAAGGTGTACTGCCATAAAGACACACAGCAAGTGAGCTGATGCTTAGACCTTGTATCATACACCATCAAAGTGAATCGAAGACCAGGCTCTGGAATAGGTTCTCACTGTTCTATGAACATCCAGTGGAACTACACTCTTGCTGCCCACTTTTTCCACTTGTTGCATTTAGAAAGAGCAGCCTGGCTATGCACAAATCCCCCACAGTATATTCTAAGCAGCACAGCCTCTGCTCACAAATGTAAAGAGCTGAAAGGCACTGTCTCAGGTTGGATAGAGGCTTCTAGATGTTTGAATTAAGGAGAAAAAACATCCCTGATCTCAGGCACCTTTGAAAAGAGCCTTTCTTGCCAGGGACAGGAGATGCCATGCTAGAGTCAGAGGACATCTGCACTGTAATACTTGGAGAGTTGCGTTGCTATGTGGCTCACCTCCACCCTGGAACAAGAAAAGATAGGCAATGAGAGCAGCCCACATCAACTTCAGTTTGTTTAGGTCTTTACTGCTCTTTGTGTTCTACTGAGTTCCTTTTATCCTTATTAATTAATTAATTAATTAATTAGTCTTTTTGAGACAGGGTTTCTCTATGACGTTCAGTCTGGCCTTGAACTGACAGAGATCCTCTGGCTTCAGTCTCCTAAGTGCTGGGATTGCAGGCATACCCCACCATGCCTGGCCATTCTCTTCTATTTAAATAGAGAGGCCAGAGTTTTCTGCAAAGGTTTATTTCTGCCCTCATGATTGCTGTAGAGCATAGTGCCCATTTTTGTGGCTTTAATCCTCTTCTAATTTCCAAAATGCCTATGTTTGTTTCTTCAAAAATGTTTTTGCTTCTCAATTTTGGTTTTACTTTAACTTGTCAGTCACCATGATATGGTCTAACTTAATATTTTTTTTCTTTTTATGTATTTAGTACAGGGTTTACAGGGTCTCACTATGTAGATTGGACTTGTAGTAATTCTGCTGTTTTCAGTCTCCCAAGCACTGGGCTTACAGGTGTGCGCCACAGCTCCCAGTCTCAATTAACATCTCAGCATGTCCCGCAGGTGGGGCTGGCACCACAGGACGGGGATTGAACCTTGGCCCCTGCACTCTGCCTAAGCAGGAGCTTTAGTCCACTGAACTATCAGGCCAGCTCTACAGTTTTAATTTTGATTGCAAGAATTTTAATTTTTTTTTTATCCTTGTCCTTAATTTTTTTTAATACCAGGGATTTAACTCAGGACCCTGCACTTGCCAGGCAGGCACATATTCTACTGATCTATTTCCCTAGCCTTAATTCTTTATCGTTTCTACTTTTATTCTAAGTTTTTAAACTTTTCTCAATTTTTTAAAAGAATCACTTTTAGCTTAAATCACACTTATGCCAGCTCCTATTTTACTATTTAAACATTTTTTTTTTTATCTTTTGGCTTGCATGTGATTTTAAGAATCATTGTACTTAGAATATTTATTATTTAAGGTACATTAATCATAACTTGCTAGATTCATCATCTTATCAACAGATGGCCCTCTCTTTCACTCTTCCCCTTCTGTATCTTACTTACTTGGCATTTTAATTTCAGAGTTCACACATATTTGTAGGTCTGGGTTTTATTTTGAAGATCACAGGAACGGAGGAGGAAGCGCCGGGCCTCGGCAGCAGGGTGAGGGCAGCGCAGGGCATGTGCAAGTAGCTTGTCCCGTCTGGAAGACATAAACGGAAAAAGTAATGGAAGCACATGCCTAGGATAGAAAGCAAGTACTAGCAAAGAATATTCCTGAGAGGGATTAAAGTTTGTTCTTTCTTTTTTTTTTTTTTTTTTTTTGAGACAGGGTCTCACTGTGCAGTTCAGGCTAGCTTTGAGCTCACTTTTGTAGCCCAGGCTGGTCTCGAACTCACACCGATCCTCCTGCCTCACCCTCCCAAGTGCTGGGATTACAGGCATGAGCCACCACGCCCGGCCAAAGTTTGTTCTTTCTGATCTTCTGTCTCTTTAAAGTCTTTTACAAATGCATTGCTTTTGTAATAATGTGAGGAAAAGTAAAACCAAGAATAAGAGACAATGACCAAAACACTGTGACCATCAGACAAAACCCACTGGCTGGCTGGCTATGGCCTGCTGGTTCTAAATGTGACCATGATTTACTTCCACAAGGGCAAGAAAGAGTCCACTGGGCAGAGGAGCTGGAAGGCCTGCTCCTGCAACCATTCTTATTCTCTCAGTCAAGCTTATGATTTTCTCATTGTTGTTGCCCAGGATGGTCTCAAAATTTCCACTAAGCAACTGGAAGTGTAAAGTATAAAATGCCACACCTGGCTCAAGGTTGTGATTTTTGAGGCTAGTTCTCCCCAAATTCTCACTCTGGCTCAAATGTCTGAAAACTTGTTTACCCAAGAACTTCAGGGAAAACTGTGTACATCCTGAGCACTCTTGTTTCTTCCAGTATCTGGACTTCTATTTTTCAGACAGGGTGTTGCTATGTAGTTCATTTTGGCCTTGAACTAACTAGGTAGCGTAGGCTGACCTTGAACTTGCATTGATTCTCCCAGCTCAGCCTCCTAAGTTCTGGGAACACGTTTAATTCCCAGAATCAACCCTTCCCCCATCAACATTTTAGCACAGGACGCCAACAGGACATGGTGTCCCAAAGCCCTACACTATCTGCTGACACATGTTATTTTGTTGCCAACTTCATATATTCTATCCCAAGGTCATATTCCATTTACTTTGTTAATAGTGTCACCTCCTTGTTTGCCAACGCTGTTTCTACACATTCCTTTCACTGCCTTTCAAAATGCAACATTCTTTAAAAGTCACTAGATAGTGCTAGTCCCTATTTATTAGTAGCTCCTGCTAATAAGTTTACAGTGGGCTTCAGACAAGAGATGATACCAAGTGCTGTTTAACACAGATAAAACTCACTAGATAGGTGACATTTTCAGATATGTCACTTCACCTTATGTTGCTAACATATAACCTTGTGTAGGTGCTCAGTGTTCTAACTGTTTCTCACTGACGGATTTTGATGCAGTACCACAATTAAGATTCTGTGGCTCCCTGGCAAATTTAATGCAAAAAAAATTTGAAAAGGAAGTATGGTCTAGATGGAGAATAACAAACGATTCATAGTTTATTTGCCAAGACATGTAGGAGGTAAATATAAAACAAAACTCTAGCAAGCTTAGCATTTTCCTTCTCCAAATATAATGCTGCTGACTACAGGCCAACAGCACAGCTTTGCACCATTCCTTGAATTAAAATTGGCTGAGAAAGCGATGCCATCACTGCTCAGCATTTAGATGCCATTCCAGACATTTGCTAGTTTGTGGCCAGATATTGGCTTCCTCAGACAACCTACAATTTGATTTATAACCTACTTGGCAGGAGCAAAGGTGTTAAGGGTGGTATACTTTGCCACCTTTAGCTTTTATGTGTAACTGAAGATCTTATTTTTTAGTGTGCAATTAATCTCCCTCGTGTGTGTGTGAAGCAAATCTTTAAATACAGTTCTGTCAGAGCAGTAAGCCCTGGCAGGTTGCAGATGTCCAGCTGGAACTTTCAGTTAGAAAATTTTTGTAAAGCAAATGGATCACCTTGAAAACATGCAATTTGGCTTAATTAATATGTTCTATGGTGTGTAAGGCACAATTCCCTTATTAACAGATGCAAAGAGAGTCAAACATGTGTTCAAATACCTGGTGTATTAGGGACTAGGGAAAGAGTGCAGAGTGACAGGTGGATTCAGGTGAAAGTAGAACCTCTCCTAGTAGTTGGAGACCTACGAAAGAAAGGCTTGAATGAAAGATGTGCCATCTGAGACAGAGCTGAAAGAATGGGTGGGCTTCAGGAGCATAGAGAGGAGAAACCCAAAGAGGCTGGGACAAAGGGTGTGGACGATAGATGTGGTTCTCTACCTGGGCCTGCCTTCCTTTCCCTATGATAGCTAACACTGCTTGAGTACTTCCTGTGTACCAGGTACCATTTAAAGTGCTTGCTAAATAATGGAGTCCACTTATTTCTCAACCATTTCCCATGCAAACTAACCACATCTCATTTTTCAAATAAAACACTAAGAAACAGAAAACCTGAGAGACTTACCCAGAGGTGTACAGCTGTTCATTCTTAGCCTGCAATGCAAACCTGAACAAGCGGTTTACCGTTAAATTCCTAAGTATCTTCATCCCCAACCCTAAGGAGCTTGGGCACAACATGTTGGCACTCAATTGCAACTTCTGGCAATAAAGCTGCCTCTGTTTTGAGCCAGTACTTTCAGTTCAACTCCTGGCTTGTATGTGGGAACCGGGGTGTCTGGAATTATCTTCCATTGTGCATTTGTAAAAAGTATCATCTTTTATTGTTTTCTTTATTAAAAAGCAATACTAGTTTACCACAGAGTAATTAGATTACAGAGATAAACAGAAGAAAGAAAAGGACAGCTTCCTTATTCCTACCCTTAGAGATAGCTGCTCTCAACATATTGCTGAGTCTCCTCCCAGGCTGCCTTTGTGTGCATTGGTGCACATACTTGGAATGAATACACACAAGCATAAACTATCTTACAATCTGCTTTTTCCACTTAGCAAGACACAAACATCTTTTCATGTCAACAAGTCTATCTATAGCTGGTTTTAAATGGTTCCCTTGAAGTGTTAGGAAATAAGATAAGGCTGAAGAAAGAAGAAGGCTCTGGAATTAACCAAATACAGACAGAAGTAAGAATAGAGACAATCATCCCAAAGAGGGCCTTCCACGTGTAAAATTAATCTACCTGGGGGACATGCAGGAGGGATAGCTAATCAAATCCAATTTCAAGTTTGAGACATAACCAGGTGTTTCTTTTCTCATTTCTGAGACAAAATGCTCAAGACCCAAAGTTAAAAGAGGAAATAATTATTGTAGCTGATGTTGTAGAGGTTTCAGTTCATAGTTGGCTGGCTCCAAGGTAGGATGGCATGGAAGAGTGGCATCACAGAGGAGAAACGGTTTGTGGTAGGCAGAAAGCAGAAGATGGACAGGCAGCAAGCAACAATGTAGGGAAGGAACAAGCCATGACATCAACCCTCTTTCCATTCCCCATGCTGTACACTGGCCACACATCCTTAGGGTGGCTAACACTAAAGTCTTCCCAATGTCGACACCCAGAACTATGCTAAAGCAGTTGGTGGATTAATTCAATAATGACACACCCTTGATCCCAGCATTGCACAATTTACACCAACCTATCTGAAAAGTGCCCCCCCCTATAACCACATGAGACTTTGGGGGTGGGGGAGAGGGGAGGGCATCGAGACACAAAATCTCATCAGGACAGGAGCCAAGAGGGGATTGTAGTGACTTCAGAAGACTGGGACAGAAAGACAGATGAGGTAAGCACAGAGGTAGGGCACTGTGTTAGTCAGCTTTTCCTTGCTGTGACAAAATGCCTGAGACTAAGTTCTTACAGGAGGAAAGGTTTATTTTGAGTCGTGGTTTCAGAAGTTGCTGTCCATGGTGAGCTGGATAACTTGCTTTTATGTTCACGAAGGGCCAGAGACATCGTGGGGGTAGATCATGGCAGGGGAGGCTTACTGAGAGCACAGAAAGCAAAAAGGCTCAGAGAGCAGAGATCTAGGAAGAGGCTGGGGACAACCAACGCCCTTAAAAACCACACTCTACTATTTAAAAAAAAATATTTCTAGTGCTGGGGTGAAGTTTAGGGTCTCCAGCAAGCTAAATACATGCTGTCTCACGAAGCTACATCCCCAGACCCCTCCTGGTTTTTTTCTCTGAGAATAGAATACTTTAAAGAGAGGAAATGCCCTGAAAACATAATAAAGGAGTGATATATTATTCTTTTTAAAGCAACCAACAAAATGTTCTTTGCAGAATTGGATTTCATTCCTGTTGTCTTTCTTGGATCTCTGGCACCTGTTCACATGTGTTTGTATTGGTTCTTAAATTTGGATCCACCATTCTGGCACCCATCCTCCTCCACTGCCCTTAACTTTACTCCAGCACCCACCCCACTCACTTGGTCTTGCTCAATCACCCTGATTCTATGGTTCCAAATTCTACATTGCCTTTTATTTTTTATTTTCCATTTATGTATTTGGTACAGGGCCTCATTATGCAGCTCAGGCTTATAGTGATCCTCCTGTTTTTAGCCTCCCCAGAACTGGGATTACAGGTAGATACCACCACACCCAGACTCATTGGCTCAGTGCCCCAGGGGCAGAGCTGGCAAGGCATGTAGGACCGAACCGTGTTCCCAGGGCTTACAAATGCAAGTGCTTAGTCCACTGAGCTATCTCACTGGCTGCTTTCTTCTTCCTCTTCTTCTTCCTCTTCCTCTTCCTCTTCTTCTTCTTTGTCCTCCTCCTCCTCTTCCTCACTCCACCTCCTTCTTCCCTCCTGCTCTTCGTTCTTTTGCAGTACCAGAGATCAAATTCAGGACCTTGTTCTTGCCAGGTAGGAGTTTATGCCACTGAGCTATATCCCCAGCCCCTGCATTTGGCTTTTAGACTCAGTATTTATCTACTGGCTTCCTGGTGCAACCACAGTAAGCCTGAATCCCTAGATTAGGTAGAGCAAAGGTCCATGACCTCAAAGATCAGGTCATGACCTGAGAGGCACTGAAAAGGAACGCTTCAATTTGGGCCACTGGCTGGACATGCCAGCCTAATATCATTACATTAAAATTACAGAAAGGAGAGTGATAATCCATAGAATACCAAGAATCTTTGCAGCTTATCAACAACTTCTGAGAACAGGGTGCATACAGTGTGTAGGGAAAAGTAACCACCAGCGGGATTGCATGTCTTTTCCTGTCAGTGAATTGTATCTGGGGTCTCAACGCAATTGTGGTTGTTAACTATGGAGGAAAAGCATTGGCTGGTGTGGCAGGGCAGGGGGCAGTGTGTAATGAAGAAAAGACAATAGAGATTAGTGAGCGCATAGTGGGGAGGATAGGAACTGCACAGAAAGAGTGAAGAAGGGAGCTGGGTTCTTCTGAACCATAATTTGATCTGCATGAGCCTTTTAAAGCATATGATAAAGATCTTCCCTCACAGTGAAAACTAGTTGAAGCCAGTTGGTGATGCACATATGATTATTTTTTTTATATTTCCTGTATGTATTTAATGGTTAAAGTGGTCTCATTTTTGAATTGGCACATAAACTAAAGGCACTCTGGCCTAATTGTAACACAGTCAAGCTTTCACTGGCAGACCCTACCCAGGTCTCTTTAATGTGCTCAAGGAAGCCCATGGCACCACACACAGAGCTGGATGACTAGGTACTCACATGCTTGTGTTGCCTTCCCTTTATTTCCATCTTTAAAATGTGAACATTCTCTCTTAGAGATAGAACACTAGGCACTTTCACACCAAAGAGTGAATGATTCTCAGTTCTCCTCCTTCCTGAAGACAGGGCTTGAGGAAGGCTGAAAGCAGAACCTTAGGCTCCAAAGGAAAGAAGAGCAATCTGTACACTCATGCTTATAGCATCCCTATTCGTGATAACTAAAAGGCGAAAGCAACTCAAGTGTCCACCGATGGATGAATAGATGTCACAGTGTAAATATACATATTTTTGATAAATTCATCTGTAATTTTAGTCAACATATATATTTGACAAAAAATGAACAAAAGGACACATCTTAAAAACACTTAGGAGGCCATCTTTATAACAGCGATTTTTTTAGGGTGGTATAACAGATTTAATTCAATCAGATACCATCTTTTTTTTTTTTTGGCTTTTTGAGACAGGGTCTTACTGTGCAGTTCCGGCTGGCTTTGAGCTCACTTTTGTAGCCCAGGCTGGTCTCGAACTCGCAGCGATCCTCCTGCCTCAGCCTCCCAAGTGCTGGGATCATAGGCGTGAGCCACCACGCCCGGCTAGATACCATCTTAATTGGCAAAGGCTGACTAAACTATAATACAGTGGACTACCTTTCAGACTTTCTAAGGGATGTAATTCTGACACATGAGGCCACATGGATGAGCCTTGAGGCCATTATGCTAAGTGAAACGAAAAGTCCCACATGATTGTGCTTATACGAGTTACTTAGTATAGCCAAATTCAGAGACAGAACACAGGATAGTAGTTGCCAGGATTTGGGGGAAAGGGGATGGAAAAGTTAGGGTTTAATGGAGGCAGAGATTTTATTGGGGTTAATGAAAAAGTTCGGAGACTGGCTGTACAACACAGTGAATGCACTTAATGCACTTCCTCCAAAAAGTCCTTTCCTTCTCATAGCCCAGTTGGTTATGAATTCATCAGTGAATTAATGCACTGTTAAACATTGCACCTCCTGCTCCATTCACCTCTATAGGCTCCACCTCTGACACTGCCGCATCAAGCCCTAAATTTGTTTTTCAAATATCCAGCTCCAGGCTGGGGAGATAGCCCAGCGGTCTAAGCACCTGCCTGGCAAGCACAAGGAGTTCAATCCCTAGCCTCACATTGTGCTGGCCACTGAAACTGGGTGTGGTGGTGCACACTTGTGATCCCACTGCTGGGGAGGCTGAGACAGAAGGATCCCTATGAGTCTGAGCTGCTTAGTGAGATGCTATACCAAATAAATAAAAGATTAAAAAAATTAAAAACACAATATCTGTGTCCAAGTAAACTGTTAAAACAAGTTTATCCATCCATGATAGGAATCCGCTCTTTTAGGTCCTATCTGCCTTAAATCATCAATATGGAAATTAAAGCAGCCTTTGGGGAAAAGTGATTAGTCATTCATTATTAGCAGAGGTTTGCTTCTTGCACATAAAAGCTCAAGGATGTGAATTTCTCCTTCCTTCCTCTTACCCTTCTCTCTCTCTCTCTCTCTCTCTCTCTCTCTCT
>PVJA010049030.1:0-13943 GCA_004027025.1 Myocastor coypus
TACAAGGTCTACAGGATCTCCCCACAGAGATCGGACTTGTAGTGATTCTCCTGATTTTGGCCTTCTAAGTGCTAGGATTACTGATATGGTCCCCCACAACCTGCTCAATTACCTTCTTAGTTTGCCCTGTGGGCAGGGTTGGCACAGCACACCGAGGATTAAACCCCTGCTGCTGCGCTGTGCCTTAATAGGTACTTTAGTCTGCTGAGCCATCAGGCCAGCCCATTGAAACCTCACTGAAGATAGTTGTGGTGGTACTTTTCTGGGGCGCTGTGGTTCTTACCTTGATTATTGCTTCCTGGCATCAAGCTCAGATCCCTCAGCCTCTCAGCCTGCTAGCACAGATGCTTCATCCTCCTGGCATACTTTCTAGCTTCCACCACTGACCTTTGGGTCTTCCCTGTGCAGATCTGAAAAGTATGCCTGAGACACTGTCATGGACTCTACACTATGTGTTTTTAGTTGGACATATGCAGGACAAAGATCCAGGCCCTCAGCTGGATTCTTTGGTCTTATAATGTGTGGACAGATTTCCTGCCCTGTTCATGTATGAGTGATTATAAAATAATCTTCTAGAAAGTGTCATGTCTTGTATTGTTTACCTTGTAGTATCCCTTGGCACAACAGCTATCATCAAGAAATCAGCCAAAAACTTGGTGGGAGTGTAGACTGGTCAACCTATATGGAAATCTGTGTGACTGTTGCTCAGAAATCTAGGATTAGAGGTGCTATTCAAGGCTGTTATTCTGGATATTTTCCCAGGAGAACTGAAGACATCATAGCCTGAGTAATATATGTGCACCCATGTTTATAGCACCACAATTTGTTCTAGCCAAACCTTGGAAATAATCCAAATGGCCACCAAATGATGAATCCATGAGGAATGGATAAAAAGGTTTTATTTTTTATACAATGGAGTGTTACTTAGCTATAAAGAAAGACATTTGAGGCCTTTATCAATAAATGGATGCAATTAGAGATGGTACTTTTAGTGAAATAAATCAGATCCACTTGTATAAGCACCCTATTGTGTCCTAAAAGAGTACATAAACTCTGAAAGACACAATAATTACTGTGGAAAGGAAAGAATATTTAAAGAGAAGGAACCCCTGAGGTGAGAAAAACAAGAAAAGGATAAAAGAAAGGGGAAAAATATGTATATACATAGGATAGCTTGTATAATTGTACTACTGATTTCTGCTAGTTTACTGAAGGAGCAGCAAATGCCTAAACTTCTGTGACCTTTTTAAGTTTTTGTAATTTTTGGATAAATTTTGCATGTTCGTATCCAAGATCTGATTCAATAAATGCAGCATAACAACCACTATTAAATTCCTATCAATTTATGAAATTCTATGTAGTTTCTAATTTACTATTGTGAAGTTTTCTTTAAAAAATAAAAAAAATGTGCCATCTAAAGGGAAAAAATAAATTTTGGCCTAATTTGGAAGAGTATTTGAGGTTTTTAATGTGAAAAATCATGTCATCTCCAAAAAATAATGATGTAACTTCTTTTAGTAACATTATTATTTTTGTCTTGTAGCTCTGGGCAATATTTCCAAAAGTGGATTGAAGGGCTGGCCAGATAGCTGAGTGATTATGCAGACTTGCAGCAGCCTGCATTAGATCCCTGTTGTGCCCTGCTGGCCTTGCCCCTGGGGTACACTTAGCCAGAGATTGAGACTGGGCATGGTAGTGCATACCTGTAATCCTAGCACTTGGGAGGCTGAAAACAGGAGGGTCCCTATGAGTCTGATCTGTATAGTGAGACCCTGTAGACCCTGTACTAAATATATCAAGCCACACCATATCACAGCACACCATACCACACCACACCACATCAGAAACAAAAGTACATTGGAGTGCTGATAGTGGAGTAGTGGATATTCTTGTTTTGTTCATGCTTTTTAGAGAGAAAGATCTTGGTTTTTGTTTATTCATGTTGATATGATTTTCCTTTCGTGGTTTTTTTTATCAGATTGAAGTAGTGATCATCTATTCTGATTTTATATAATCCTTATATATATAATATATGGGTGTTGGAATTTGTCAGACGTTTTTCTGTATCCATAGAGATGATCATGTTATTTTTGCCTTTTTTTGTGTTGATATGGTATATTATCCATATTGATCTGCTGCATTGAGCCATTTCTGAAATGCTTTGTAAATCCCCCATGGTCATGGTTTATAATCTTCTTGATGATTTGCTACATTCTGTTTGCTGTTTTCTTGTACAAGGTCTCACTATGCAGCTCAAACTCATAGTGATCCTCCTATCTCATCCTTTAGGAAACAGGGATTACATGCTTACGTCACCATTCTTGGTTTTGGTTGGTGGCCCAGTGTGCCTGGGTTTCTGGGGCCAGCATGGCATGTACTAATGGAGATTAAACCTGGGTCCTTAGACTATTGAGCCATCTCCCTAGCCCTGTTTGCTAGTAGTTTATTCAGGATTTTTCCATTTATGTTTCTCAGGGATATGATTGATTTCACTTTATCTTTTGTCTAGTTGATCTTTTTTTTTTTTTTTTTTGCCATAGTGGGATGTTTAGAGTTTCTAGTACAAATGTATGATTGTTTAGGTGATGTTTATTTTTTATTTTTGGTGCAGAGGACTGAACCCTCCTGAGCTTCCAGCATGCCAGGCAAGCATTCTACGGTAAAGCCAAATCCCCGTCCCCAATGAGTGTTTATATGATTTTTCATGTCCACTAATGGTTGTTTTACATAGTTTTGTGTACCTTACCTGTTGCTTGCTTATTTATTTATTTTTTGGCTGGCTAGGCACACCTTAAGGGTGGGTCTGGTGCATTGTGTGGTACGGGGGATTAAACCATATCCCCTGTGCCTGACTGAGTTTTCCCAAGCAAGCACTTTAGAGAACTGAGCTATCCGGATCCCACCAGCCCCTGCATATATATTTATGATTGTTATATCTCCTCCCTTGGAATGTCCCATTTAGAGGGATTTAGTGACCTTCTTTATCTTTCTTGATCTGAGTTGGCTAGAAATTCTCTTTATCTGCAAATAAAGTAGCTAATTCTGTTTGTTTCTCTGTGTTTCTGTTACAAAGAATATTGTCTTTTATCCTTTAAGATTATGAATTTGAGTGATTAAGATCAAGATAAAGTGAGACCAGTATAACAGAAAAGGTAGTTTTTGTATCTGTTAAGGTCAGTCAAATCCCCTCTGATTTATTTTGTAGAACTTTTGTCAGTGTCAGCCATCTGGATGAGTCACAGCCATTGCTTGACCAGTTTCCTGTCTGTGAAAGCCTGAGAGAATGATTTCTCTCTAGGTGACTGTCTTTAGGCATAGTATATACATAGTCAATCCCTTTCCTCTGTGGCCCCATGATCTCCTTGAACAGAAAATTTGGGACAATACTGAGTTATAAGATATTACAGTACAGGTTCTCTTACTTCCTGAGTCCTCACTGACCTTGACAGGCTATCATCAAAGTATTGGCTATCCTTGTAGCTGTTACTTTTCTCTGAATTTTGTTTTGCAAATTTAAGTTGTTAGCTCTGCAGAAGAGAAGCTTAATGATATTACTACCAATCCAGAAGAAAAGTCTAACCATGGTTTATAAATATGGTGAGCTATAAAAGTCTCAAGTCAGTAGTTTCCAGGGCTGGCCAAATACCTCAGTGGATTAAAGAGCCTGCAAACAGGCACAGGTGCCTGGGGTTTGATCTCCAGATCTGCTGTGCAGGCCTGACCCTGGGGTGCACAGAGACAATGATTGAGACTGATTGTGGTGATGCTTGCCAGATATCCCAGCTTTTGGGAGGCAACAGGGAGGATCACTGGTAGTGAGACTCAAAACATCCAGTACACCCTTCCTGAAAATACAAAAACCAAACCAAAACACCCCCCTCAAAAAAAAAAAAAAAAACAACAAAACAAAACCCAACCCAACAGAATTGGCACAGTCCACAGCTTCGGATGTTGCCAGTTCTGCTGATAACCCACTACTATTGTGGACTAATGACTATATAGAGCTACTTTCTCTTGGTTCAGTAAGAAGAAAGATTTGTACTAATAGTACTTCAAAAAGATACCATGTTTGCATCTTGTACTATGAACATCTACCCTGAAGACAACACTTTGCAATGTATATAGTAATATAGGACAAGCCCAGTTGATATCCAAAAAGCAGGAAATAAGAAACAGAGCCCAAGGAGGGCTGCTGTCTGTTACAGATCCTGGAAAGCTGGGATTTACAAATGCAGATAGCAGCTTCTCTTGATGGTACCATGTATGTTGACCTCGTGCTTGGGATGTTCATGGCTGTCTCCTCCCCTGCTCGTTTTTTTATGTTAACATCTGTGTGAACCTAGTGTTAGGTAAATAGTAGAAGACATAGTGATTTGTAATCTCTATTCACCAAAGTAGTTTTGCACATTCCTTAGCCTGATTCTAACCCTCAATAAAGATGAGCTGTTTCTGCAGCTCTGGGCTCACTTTGAGAGAGACAAGTCTCAGTGAGTCCTCTGAAGCTTATTCACCGGGTCTTCTCGTCATTTCTTTCGGCACCAATACAGAACATTACCACAAATGTATTAATTATTGTAACTGTTATACAAACCTGTTTTGAAACTGTCTCATTGTTATTTCTTTTTCATTTAAATTCATAAAATAAATAAGATTACGAATTTATTGTTGAATTAAATGTTTCTTATAAGCAGCTTGTTATTCTGTCTTTTGTTTGATAAATTGCTAATATTGGTGGTTATAATATGTGTATTGACTTTGTTGTATTATTGTCCTATTTCTAACTCTCTTTTTAACCCCTTCCTCTATTTAATTGTTTACTTTGCCTGTTGGGTTCCTTTTGTTGGGGATTCAAGGTTTTGTGGTCTTTGTTATCTTTTTGTGTAATGTCCTTTAGTACATTTTGATATTCTGGTTCAGTGGTCATAAATTCCTTTAGATGTGCTTTTCCATGGAAGTATTTTATTCATCAGTTTTGAAAGATAGTTTCTTGGGGTACATCAATTAGTGTTGACCATTATTTTTTTCTTTATTTTTTTGGCGGGACTGGAGTTCAAACTCACGATCTTGCACTTGCCAGGCGGGCACTTGTGCCACCTAGCTATCTCCCTGGCCCTGGTTATTTATTTTTTATAAGTGAACCAAAATTCTTTTTCATTCATCTCTTGTATTTGAAGTATTTTTCGATGACATTCGTGGCATTGTGACTCTTTTCCATAGGCCTTAATCAGCACACAACTGCAATCAAACATTTTACAAGGCTTTCCATCATGGTCAGTTTTACAGTGGCCTACCCATTTCCTGAGTTTCTCGTTGTCTTAAACTTTAATTAGGTTGATTTCGTACTCAGCACAAAGGGCCTGCACTAACTTTACATATATAGGCCCATTGTAGTTGGATGCAAGCGCAACAAGATGGGTTTGATGCTTCTCTAAGGCTTTGGTGGCTTGGTGAATTCAAGCACAAGGAGATGGTGGATGACGGAGGTTTTCAGCACATATTGTAAAGCAGTATTGATGTTCATTACACTTCCAGCAACAGTGCCTTCTTTGGCCATGACTGTGGGTTACCAGTGAAGTGGAATCTTGAACACACCCAAGTTTATGCCTCCGCGAGACTTGGAGGTGGCATGAAAAGTGATGGTTGCTTTTTCTTTAGAACTTGAAATACTCCACTGCACACTTTTCTTGAGCTGAACTTTGTATTTCTTTATCTCAGATTTTGTCCTCACATTAGCTCATCCTGCTTTAGATACTTTGAATACAATTTATAAT
Source organism: Myocastor coypus (assembly GCA_004027025.1). Taxonomy (NCBI): domain Eukaryota; kingdom Metazoa; phylum Chordata; class Mammalia; order Rodentia; family Myocastoridae; genus Myocastor; species Myocastor coypus. The sequence goes on from PVJA010049030.1 coordinate 5,772, forward strand.
CTTTTTTGTTTGTTTGTTTTGTTTTTGCGGAACCAGGGATCGAACTAAGGACTTTGCGTTTGCCAGGAAGACCCTATGCTCCTGAGCTATCTCCCTGGCCTCTTATAATCTTTTAAATATCTGCCTGAATCTGTTTTATGGATTTCCTTTCTTTCCTATGTTGGTATATTTATAGTTTTCATCGTTTTCCTAAACTTTGATATTATTTTATTTTATCTTTATTTTTTAAGTTCTTAAATTTTAATTTGTTAATTTTGTTAACAAAGTAATAGCAATGAGATATTTTCAAAACATGTCAGTGGGACAGCCACAATAATCTATATAATGCATATTGTTTTCATAGTAGTTCAGAGTACAAGATGCAGACATAAATATTGTACACAGCATTACTACAAATATTTCTTCTCATTGAACTAAGAGAAAGTAGTTGTATGTTTAGTCCAATATTCCATAATGGTAGTGAGTTATTAGTAGAACTGGCAATTGTTTTTTTTTTTTTTTTTTTTTTTTTTTTTTTTTTTTTTTTGTCTTTTTGAGACAGGGTCTGGCTATGCAGTTGAGGCTGGTCCTGAGCTCACTGTTGTAGCTCAGGCTGGTCTCGAACTCGCACCAATCCTCCTGCCTCAGCCTCCCGAGTGCTGGGATTACAGGCGTGCGCCACCACACCCGGCTCATAACTGGCAATTGTTGACTTGAGCCTTTTACAGCTGAACATACTAATCTAGCCTTTTTTTTTTTTTTTCTAGCTTTACTTTTTATACCTTGTGATTAAACTTTTGGGCTGAGTGGTTAAGGCCAAGTTAAAGCAAGACCTGTATAACAAAAAATTTAACTTTTGTATCTGAGGAGATCAGTCAGTGTTAGTTGTGTGGATGAGTCTAGGCCATTGCTTGCGCAATTTGCTCTCTGTGAGAGCCTGAGAGAATGTTTTCTCTCTAGGTGACTTTCCTTAGGCATACTGTATATCATTGATTACTTTCCTCTGTGGCCCCATCTACTTATTGAATAGAAAATTTGGGACACCACTGAGTTATAGGGTGTTGCAGTACAGGTTCATATGGAATGTTTTTGAATTGTGGAACTCTGTGTAACTAGCTCACCAATTCTAATTGTATTTTTTGTAAAATATCATTCATTTGCTTTATTGTAACTACTTCAGACAGGCCAGATGTGTATCTTTTGATTGTACTACTTCTTTGCTTCTTGGATTTATTTTTTTGGCAACTAGATGTTTGAGTGAGGCTTTGTCTTTTTTTTTTTTTTTTTTTAGAATAGAAAATTTATTGGGAAAGAAAGCTTCTGTCCAAGAGGGGAACAGAATGGGTGCCTGAGTGGGTTGCCCCCAAAATTGTCTTTCTTTACAGGTCTTATTGGGCAAAACCATGTAACAAGGTGGACCTAAGGTTAAACTAGGGGAACTTGCTTAGGTGGTCATGAAGTGGGATAAAGTCATGGTTCACCAAGGAGATTACAAGCATCACTGTTCAGGTAAATTTGATTAAATTAGGGGCAAATTGGGAAGCAAGTCACATAGCAAGCAGGCATAATATGGAATAAGGGTTCTGTCTTTTGGGGTTGAGTTTCTGGCTTGTTTAAGCTCTTTTAGGTTGATGATACTCATTTAGAATATCAATTTCTGATTCTTAACTTTCAGCTGCATTTCTTTACTCTTTTGTTTCAAGATCTGGCCCACAGGTGGGGTGCCTGTCTTTTGCAAAGCTGCATAGTGGAGTTGCTTTCTATATTGTCCTCAAGGGCCTGGTGCTATCTGACTGCCTACAATATTTTTATATAACTTGGCAGCATACAACATTCCTCCCTCTGAAGAAGTAAACTGAACTACTGTGAGGGAAGTATGGGAAATGACTGCTCTGGCTTCTTCAGGCTGAAAGGGGTCATAGCTATAATTGGCAGTCAGATAATCTTCAGAGGGTCTTATCTAAAGGCCCTAGATAAACGCCAGGCACTTTCATCTTGGGTAGAGATAAAGCTTTGAGTCTGGAAGAGACGAAGCCAAACAAATAATTAAGTATGCATGGGCCAAATAAGATTAATCAGGCATATTTACTATAGGTTTTACCTGTATGATTACCTGTGTTTTGATGTCTTTTAGGACACAAATTTGAGAGATTAGCACATGTATAATCAAATCATGAGCATTTGCGCTAACATACTGGCATTTGAACTTTGTTATTTATGGAGTCTGACAGTTTGGTATAAGTCCCTCTAACGCAATTATCTATATTTTGAGAACTTATAAAAATCAGATTAGTACCTTATCTTGTCAGTGTTTTTAAGTAGTCTAAAGACAGTATGGTATATTTTTTTAGTTACACCTTGTGAGAGAACAGTGGCACCAGCAAGTTATTTTTACTTGTATAAAACTTTTTTGTAAACACTTTTTAAAATTGAAAACCACACATAAATATTGACTAAAATTATAACATCTTTTAAAAAAGTCCAATAATCTTTACCAAATAGTACATACATAATGCATTGATAAGACATTAGGCAATCCTATTTTTGAGAAGTCTAATCTGTAAGATCACACTTGTATTTACTATCAACTTGAAGTACATGAGTTGTGTCAGAAATCAACTAGGCTAACTTAATATATTTATCAATACACAGCATTTAGGTTAAACTAATGTCACATTTAGTGTTTTAGATATGGTCCCCATTGTGAGCAAGGGACACTGTTGAGGGTTCCTTTTTTTTTTTTTTTAACATTGTGATTGAATCTTATGACCCAAAAATATGTGTCTTTTTTTTTTTTTTTTTTTAATTTTTCTTTAGTTTTTCTTTTTCTTGTTTCAGAACTTTTGTTTGTTTATTTATTTTTATGGCCGGCTAAGCCTGCCCTCAGGGCAGGGCTGGCGCAGCATGTGGTGTCGGGGATCAAACTGCGGTCCCTGCAGCTGCCCAAGCTTTCCTAAGCAGGTGCTTTAGACCACTGAGTCATCCTGCCAGGCCCTATATGTGTCTTTTTTTAAGTGTTCACATTATCTATTTTTTAGTTTAATTCTTGTGTTCCTGATTATCAGTTGTCTATCGTCAGTTGTTTTATTTATACTACTTCAAACTCTTATGAAATAACCTCTTTCCAAAGAGTATTCTGTGTGTAACTGGGTTTAGAGTTTTGAGCTTACAAGATTGTACTGCTTCAGTCTATTCCAGTAAAGTTGCTGACTGTTTAGCCTAGCTGCTGGTTCTTTGTCAGTGGCTCCTGATATTTTCTGTGATCCTTGGTTGATTTCAGTTTTAATGTTCTTGAAAGAAGACCTGGTTAGAACAATTATGTCTGTTTAAAGTGGTACAATCAGCAATAACAACAGCATGTGAGCTGTGAAAATGACAAACGGAGGCACTAACTGTATAACCTAAATCTGTGGTCCAAATAGAAGTAAGTTTTTCCTCTAGTCTTGCTTATAAATTTTCCCTTCACTTCACTTTCATATTAAAAAATATTATATAATGAAAGAGACTTCTCTCCCACAAAATCCAAAAGAAAACCAAAAAAAAAAAAAAAAAAACAAGAAAAGAAAAAAAGTTCAGTGTCCATTTCCAGGCTTGTCTCTACTGACACTGGTAGACAACGTGTGGTGACAAGAGTTTAAATCTGTGCTGCTTTATTGTACTAATCTGGCAGTAGCTTTATGGTGGTATAGTGGATAAACTCAGCAAACCAATATCTTTATTTTTACTCATATTTTGGCTGATTTCTGCATAAGAGGCTAGGCCACACTCATTAAGTTGGAGCTGTTGACAAACCTTCTGTCTTCTTGAACTCAGCTGGGAGCTGTTAGATGAACTTACAAGTTTTGAGTGATGAGCTCTAGTTGTCCATCTGCAGGATGGCTCCTAGCCATGTCTAGGACACTCACCATCAGCTAGTGCAATGCTCTATGTCCAGCTACTTTTCAGTGTTTCATTTTTCTGTGGAGAACTCTGATGTTGCCAGCAGTCACTGTGTTTCCACAGTTTCAACTATTCCTCCCATTTAGTAAAGTTCAACAAAGGAAGCAGACATACTCTTAAGGGTTTCTTCATTCTTTTTGTTGCAGTTTGTCTCCATAGTCCTTGTGTGAGCTTCTCTTCTGGATGGTAACTCTCAGCAAGGTTCTTTCCCTTCTCCGTAATTCTTCAACGACCTTCCGGAAGTCCCTTAAATTTCTCTCTTTTATGGCCTGGTTAGTTGATTTGAGTTTTGAAGTATTTTTTTATTGTAAGCCTTATAACATTATTATACATATCATGTTCTCATTACAATAATTTTTAGGAGTATCTTGTACTAGCTGGATTGGTGCCATTGCCTTGCTTTTTGTGTAACATATGAACCCTTCTGTTTATTTTTACTTTTTTTTTTTAATCCTGGAAATTTAATGAAGATCTGTGTGTTGAAATACACATTCTGACGTATAAGCCAGCCATTTAATAGGTTTTTTTTTATTTATTGGCTTTTTTTTTTTTGCCTTTTGGAGGATAGGATTTCACTATGCTGTTCAGAATGCCCTTGCACATATTTTGTAGCCCAGGCTAGCCTCAGATTTGTGGTAATATTCTGCCTCAGCCTCCCAAGTGCTAATGTTATAGTTATGTGCTATCATGACTGGCCAATAGTCTTTTTTTCAAAAGAAATGTAAGATATTTTAGTTACAGACATAGTGTACTTGGCTTTTTACTGAAGGGAGAATAAAGGAGGACATTTGTGTGTTGAAATGAAATTTGAGGCTGTTGCCCATTTCTGAGGTCTTCCTTATGAAATTATGTAGGGAAAAGAGAATCTGATAGTTTTGAGGATGTATCAGTTTCTTAGAGCAATCAGAACAAATTTTGAATCTCTAAATTATTCTAGAGTAAATTTTAATTTTTTAAAAATGTATTTAATTTTTTAATTTTTAAATTTAAATTTTTAATTTTTTAAATATATTTTAATTTTTAAAAAATGTATTTAGTAGTGGGTCTCTTAAGGTCCCACTACATAGATGAGACTTAGTGATCCTTTTATTTTCAGCCTCCCAAACACTGGGATTGCAGTCATGTGCTACTATTCAGTCTCAGTCACCATCTCAGTGTGTCCCAGGGTCAGAAGTGCCACAGCATGTCAATTAATTTTGTGATACTGGGATTGAGCTCAGGACCACACTTGCCAGGCAGGCATTTATTCTACTGAGCTATCATCATGACCCCATCTTAATTTTAATGATAGTGATTTTATGCTTACACATAAAAGGCTAAAATTAGAATAGGCAGTTAAATAGTCTTCTTTTTTTTTTTTTTTTTTTTTTTTTTTTTTTTTTTTTTTTTTTTGGCACTGGGAAAACTCAGGACCTTGGGCTTGCATCATTGTGCACTGAGTTAGATGGCCAGCCTGAAACATTCATGTTTTATGAAAAGATTGTTACTTAAGAAATTATTATTCATGAGTTTGTTATTATTTTACTTTTAGTATATGCAAGTACATTCAGTACATGTAGTAAGGTATATATGTGATTTGTGGAAAACTAGTACATATATATTGTATAACACAGTTTTTATTTTTTATCTATACTCTCTCTTATCCCTATCCTTAGATCCTCTATTTATTTTTACTTTGAACAAGAAATAACAATGTGACACTTTCAAAACACATTAGTAGTATATTCTCAATAATTGATACAATGCATATTGTTGTCCTCTTAGTAGTTATACAGAGCACAGGATACAGACATGACAATTAATTGTTGGTGCAAAAAATTTCTTTTCAGTGAACTAAGAGAAAGTAGTTTCATACGTAGTCTAGTATTCCATAATCACAGTGGACCATTGGCAGAACTGGCAGTGTCGGAAGCTGTTGATTTAAGCCTTTTACAGCTCAGCAAACTAATCCAGCTTTATGTGTTATGCCTCATGGTTAAATTTGCTGTTAGGTGGTTAAGGTCAGGTTAAAGCAAAACCTGTATAGCAAAACACATAACTTTTGTATCTCCCAAGGTCAGTTAGATCCCCTCAGGATTTCCTTTAAAACCATGTATAGTGCTTTGTAGAACTGTTGTCAGTATTAGCCATCTGGATGCGTCAAGGCCATTGCTATTGCTTGACCAGTTGGCTCTCTGTGAAAGCCTGAGAGAATGTTTTCCTTCTAGCTGACTCTCCTTAGGCACTCTATACATAGTCAATCCCTTTTGTCTGTGGTCCCATAATGTTCTGGAACAGAGAACGTGGTGTTGCAGGTCATGATGAATACAAAGACCCAGAAGCAAAACAATTTGGAGTGCTTTATTAGCTGAGATCAGCTGCTATACTCCCCTATGGGTCAGGAGAATGAAGCAGCCTTCTGATGTAAAACAAAGATTTTAAAGAGAGAAATCACAGGGCTAGGGAAAGCAGGAAGCCTTAGGCATTGTCTCTGACCAGAGAGGGGAACTTTGCAAGACTTAGGAGTTGTTTGTAATCAGGAAGTGTAATCACTTTGCACCTGTGTTAAGGAGGGAGAGGAGATGTTGCAGGGCTTGAGAGTTGCCCTTTGTTTTATAATCTGAAGGGACAATTAGCACTAGGCATGCCTGTAATTGGGCAGAACATCTGCGACCAAGGTTGGAGTTCATATTGAGAACAAAGGTTTTATAATATGACAGTTAAAAGTTTGTTATAGAGAGTGGAGTTAGCTTATAACACTTGGGAAATCACTGAGTTATATAGAGGATATTAGAGCACAGGTTCTCTTATGTGCTGAGTCCTCACTAATCTTGAAGGGCTATGGTGAAATAATTGGCAATCCTTGTAGCCCTTCTTTTTCTCTCATTTTTGGTCTGTAAACTTACATTCTTAACCCTCTAGGAGAGAAGCTTTGCAATACTATTACTGTGTAATGTACGTACTTGAAATTAACATCACTGTCTTTCTGAATATCAAACATCTTACACTTGGAATTGGTATTTTCCATCAATCATTGATATTCTAATAAATTCCTATACAATGTGCTAAAAGTAGTTCAATATTTTTACACACACATTAGAAATCTAAGCATATGGGCTGGGGAGATGGCTCAGCGGTCTAAAGTGATTGCTCAGACAAGCTTAGACAATCACAGGGATGGTGGTTCAATCCCTAGCACCGCATGCTACACCAGCCCCACCCCCAGGGTAGGCTGAGTTGGCCATAAAAAAAAAAAAGACATCGAAGCATATACATAGTTAAGCCAGTCAATCCTATGACACTTTTCCTAGTCTCTCACTTCCAATTAAAACTTTGTTTTCTTGTAAACGAGTCATTTACTTGAGAAGGGAGTATAGTAGTAACTGAAATTGCATTAGATGCAGCACAAATATAAGAGACAAGAATGATTGTTATTTACAGTTTTCATACATATTTGTAATTCCTAATATTGGTATTTTTTGTGTGGTGTTGGTACATGTACATAATTTAAATCAAGGCCAGAGAGATTCTTGACTTTGTTCTCTTTTTAATTTTATTTGTTCATTTGTGTTATGGCCAGCTCAGCCTGCCCTGGGGGCAGGGCTGGCACAGCATGTAGTTCCAGGGACCGAACTGTGCGTGGTCCTTGTGATTGTCTAAACTTTCCTAAGCAGGCAGGCACTTTAGATCACTGAGCCATCTTGCTGGCCCAAAATTTTATGTTAGTCTTTCTAAGACAGGTTCTTGCCGTGCAGTTCAGGCTGGCCATCAGCTCGCTTTATAGCTTAGATTGGTCTTGAATTTGCACAGTCCTCCTGCCTCACCTTCCCAAATGCTGGGAATATAGGTGTGCACCAATATGCCTGACTGATTTCCTTTTTTTAAAAAACATGGCCAGCTCAGCCTACCCTGGGAGAATGGCTGGCACAGCATGTGGTGTCCAGGATTGAACTGTGGTCCCTGAGGTTGTCCAGGCTTGCCTACACAGGTGCTTTAGACTGCTGAGCTATCTTGCCGGCTCATTGAATTCCTTTTTAAAAATTCATTTGGAACAAAAACTTTTTGTGCTGCTCAGGCTGTTTATAAATCTGCTTTTATGTCATTTTTCAGCCTCAGATTTTTGAGTGTCTAGGATTATAGGCTTACACCAAACTGGTGTAAGAACTCATGGTTCTTTTAAAGCTTATCACAAGGCTGATTGAGTTAGTCTAGGCTAATTTTCACTGAAGATTTTTCATCTGTTATTAGATTTTACTTTGTTATTCGCAGTTATGT
>PVJA010049031.1:0-13943 GCA_004027025.1 Myocastor coypus
CAGTTGCTCTATAAGTTTCTGCACTTGTGTGTCTGCCTCAGATGCTACCAATTCAGAGGTTTCATCTGTATAATTCTCATTTTCTTCCATGATAGTGTCTTCTGTATTTGGTTTGGGTGGGCACGGGTCCTGAGATTGCCTCCTACTCCTTGTTGTTATCATTTTGTATGGAAGTGACCTCTGCACTTTGGTGGTGTTAAGCTGTGTCTATGGGCGTTTGGTCTGGAGACTCCAAGGTGGTTCTTCTACAGAGGTTCCTGACTCTTGTGTTGGGGCGCTGGCTGCTAGCTTTTGTGAATCCTGGAGGATGTGGTCTGTAGGTGGAGGTGGAGCTTTGGGATTGAGTAGTCCTGGTAGGCTCGTGGACCAGATTGGTTACCAAACGGGCTATTTGATGGGTTCGGTGCTGGAGCTTGGGCTGGAGGGGTTAAAAAAAAAGGGGGGGGCGGGGAAAGGGAAGGCAGGCCAAAGATCCTGACCCAGCCGGCGCACAGGCTCAGCTCCCAGCGGTGCGGTTTGGGTCTGGCTGGAACAGGAAGTTAGTCGCGGGAACGCAGAGGCGGGGCAGAGGGGCGCAGGGAGCTTACCCACGGCGGGTGCGCAGGCTCAGCTCCTAGCGGTGCGATTTGGGTCTGTGCCCCATTATCTGTTTAATTATATCTTCTGTGATCTTACCAAGCACCTAATTTATTTGTATTTTAATCTCTTCTTTACTTTGAACTTTAATCTTTTTGAATACATATCCGTGTGGATGTTGCTGTTATCCCCAACCCCTTCAATTTCCCCAAGATCAGCTTTGGAGGAATTGAGAATTTGGAATGGGAGTTTGTTGCCTTGTCTTCTCTTGTTTTAATTAGCAATAGTTGGGCCTTGGACAAACTTCATTGGCTAGAATACTGCCATTGTACAAAAGCTCTTCTCATGTTTCTGTTATTTTTTGTTTTGTTTTGTACTTAGGTTTATGAGTGCTTATAATAGAGGCTTTATTGCTACTAGGATATTTTTAGTTAATCTGCCTTTCAGTGGTGTATTCTGGGTGCAGCTAACTATAGTCCTTTGCCTCTGATAATCTCTATTAATTTTAAGATCAGTACAGCACAACTGGCCAGCACCCAGTTCTCCAGGATTTAACCATAGTATTATTAATGTCATAAAGGTAATCTGAGTGTTGGTATACAGAGAAAACTCACCAATGGCAACAGTTATACAATCCTGGCAAAAACAGTCAAGTCCACCAACAGTAATATCATCCAGGATAAATTGGATGTTGACATACCATAAGAACCAATAATGTGACACCTTTAACTACAGAAAATAGGGGGCTGGGGTGATAGTTTAGGAGAATAAGTGCTTGCCTGGTAAATGCAAGGGCCTGAGTTTAATACCTGGTTCTGAAAAAAAAAAAAAAAAAACTAGAGAAAATAATTCCATAATTATAAACACTAATCCAACCCAGATATTGATATATAGAATATATGAACTAAATGCAACTACTATATCTCCATTAATGATTGGAATTCAACATTAATAACATAAAGTTTACTAAAGATTAATAAATCTTAATGATTATGCCATTAAAGACATAGGTGGATGAGAACAGGTAAATACAAGAGAAAAATTTTAAAAACAATGGGAAGGAGAAAGGAGAAGACAAAAGATCCTACTAAGGAGTAGGATGTTTATAAAATTAGGTAAATGTGTCAGGTGTGGTGGCGCACGCCTGTAATCCCAGCACTCAGGAGGCTGAGGCAGGAGGATCAGTGCGAGTTTGAGACCAGCCTGGGCTACAAAAGTGAGCTCAAGGCCAGCCTGAACTGCATAGTGAGACCCTGTCTCAAAAAAAAAAAAAAAAAAAAAAAGATAAAATTAGGTAAATGTAATATGAAAAAAACAGATGATAAATAGGTAAGGGGAAAAAAGAAAAAATAATAGGGAGAATAAAGATAAGAAAAACTTGAAAGAAAAATTTTAAGAGGAAAAAATGAAAAGGAAAAAAACAGAGAATTTCTAAGACCTTAATAAATCAGTGGGAGGAAAAAAAAGAGAGAGAAAGACCAAAACCCAAGAAAATAAAGTTCTTTGGCTTTTCTTCCTAGATTTTCAATTTGGAGGGTACCCCCTTGGTCTAGAAGACCTTCTGTTTACCTCGGGCTGTGGCAATGCCCAAGCCAAAATCCTTGCTAATCAGGATAGATAAGGCAGTCAGAACCCAGATCCATGCTAGATGGAAGCAATAGAGTAAGGGCCTTTTGGATTCAATACAACTCAAGCTGCGCCTGATCTTTTATCATGAGGGAATCTTTCACAGGGTCTCTTTCCAGCCTACTCCCTGCTCATGGTTGTATATCATCCAGTGTGGGAACGTAACACTGGAAACCCTGAAGTGAAGCTATCCCTAAGCCATTACCAAATTCAAACAACCCTTTCCCAAGTGGTACCTGTTATGGTTTGTATCCAGTTATACCCCCAAAGCCTCATGTAAATCATGAGGCTGTCAAGTGTGAGGCTCAAGGGGTGGGGCTAGAGGACCAGGGCAGGGTTGGAGGGACATGGCCAGGAGAGGCATGAACCATTAAACTGATAGCACACGCTGTCAGAGGGTCTCCCCATCCTCCCCTCCCCCCCGCCCCAGGCAACAGTCTCTCAGAGATATGGAGCAAATCATCTTGGACACGGCAGCATAGTTTCGAGGCCTTGCTATGTAATTCAGGCTGTCTTAAATTATGAAACCTCCAGTAACTGTGAGATAAATAAACCTTTCCTTCCCTAAGTTTTTGTGTCAGGTATTTGTCCCAGGAACAACAGAACAGTAACTAAGACAGAATTTGGTACCAGAGGAGTGGGGTCATTGCTGTGGCTATACCTGACCATGTGGATTATAAGCTTTTGGGAATGGCTTATGGGTAGAAATAGGAAAGGTTTGGAGATGTTGCCTATAAGCAAAATGCTGGAACAGTTTTGGTACTTTTGTAGGGGAGGTTCTGGTCAGAGCTCAGACCAGAAGATTGAAAGTCGATCTGTAAATATCAGGCTGAGGAGGTTTGTGATGGAAAGAAGGACTGCATTGGCTGTTGGACTCCAGATCATTTGTGTTTTGACTTGGCCGAAAGTTGGGCAGAATTTTTCCCATGTCCAAAGACTTTGCCTGAGACTGAACTTAAACATGGAAGACTATTTAATTTTTCAAAGGAAATCTCAAAGCAGTCAAATAGTGAGGCAGTGACATGGTTATTGTTGGAGGCTGTTAGTCAGATTTATGGTGAGAATTCAGAGCAAAGAGCCAAACAGAATGATTTTAAATGTTGTGAATTTGGCCAGAAAGAAAGTGCCAGGAAGGCTGTGGACTGTAAAGATAGAGCTGATATGTCCATTGCTCAGAAGGAACAGGAGAGTAGCAAAGATGTCCTAGAGTTATCACATGAGGTGGTAGGTTCTCACCCTTTGTAGCCTCAGAATCACAAGGGTGAAGGACTTTGCTTTGAGGAGAAAGCCACAGAGCCCCATGTTCCAGAATGGAGGTAGCAATCACACCAGGTTCCAGAATGGAGGTTCTGGAACCACTAGACTACAGAATGGTGCCTCCATAGAGACTTTGTTTCTTGAAATCAGTGTCAGAGTACTCAGAAATCTAGATACTTGACCCCTACAGCTAAGAGAGAAGGAAGCCTGGCTACTGCTCCAGCAGGCAGCAGACCTTGACATCATCCACATAGTATTGGTTTTAGGTGCATGAAAAATGCAGGCATTCTGAGGTTAAGACTTCCACCTCGATTTCAGAAGAAGGCCAAGAAGGCCACCCAGTGTGCTCCTGAGAATGCAGTGTGTAAAGCTGTGAGTGAGAAGCCTACTCTGTGGAAACTACAGAAGTATGAAAAAGCCAGAAACATGAATCATCTAAGGAAAACTGCAAGGAGGGAGCAAAGCCTGCCTGAGAGAGAAGCTATGGAAGCTACAACCACCAGAAGTGCCATAGGGGTAGAGCCACATGGAGCTCACAATTTGCCAGATTGCTTTGGATGTTCCACATAAAACTATAGGACTTAACGTTTGCCCTACTGGATTTTGTACTTGTTTTGGCCCCAGTGGTTTGTATACTCCTGTGTATACCTTTTGGAATGGCAGTGTTTATCTTGTGCCTTTGAATGTTGGATGTATTTAATTTTCCATTTATTTAGGATCTCACAGTTGGGAGTTTGCCTTGGATCTTGGGGGAAACTCAGGACTTGGACTTTTTAGCAATGCTGAAACTGTTGGGACTTTCGCAACTCTTAGAAATGGACTAAAGGGGCTGGGGAGATAGCTCCGAGGCACAAGTGCCTGCTGGGCAAGTGCAAGGTCGTGAGTTCGAACCCTGGTCCCACAAAAAAAAAAAGAAATGGACTAAAATGCCTTCTGCAGAATACCTTCTATAGTCTGGTGTGATCTTGCTGTGTAATTCAGGCTGCTTGAAATTATGAAACTTCCAGTAACTGTGAGTTAAATTAACCTTTCCTTCCCTAAGCTTGTGTGTCAGGTATTTCTCCCAGCAATGAGAGAAAAGTAACTAAGACAGTGCCCTACCGAGCACTCTTCCCAGATATGGCAGGCGCCTATGCTGCGATCCCTAGCCAGCCATGTGGAAGGAATCTCCTCAGTGTAAAACCCTGCACTTTATGCAGATCACAACTTTTTTTTTTTTTTTTTTTTTTGTCTTTTTGAGACAGGGTCTCGCTGTACAGTTCAGGCTGGCCTTGAGCTCACTTTTGTGGCCCAGGCTGGTCTCGAACTCACACTACTCCTCCTGCCTCAGCCTCCCAAGTACTGGGATTACAGGTGTGAGCCACCGCGCCCGGCTTCACCTGGAGCTTAAGTGACCACCAGCCCCAGGTCAGTGTTGCTGTTTCTCCCTGGAGTCCCCACTGTTCACCTTACTTTTGCAGAGCCAGGCTCCCCCTACAAGCTGCAATTTGAGAGCCAGTGAGGACTGTTTTATTTCCTTCTCTATATGGTGGTCCATCTCTCAAGCTTCTCTGTAGCTGTTACTTTTTCCTGTTAGTTCCTTCATAATTCCTGGCGATCTATGTCTCTCTTTTTTCTCTTAAAATTGTTATTTTCCTGTATCTGGATTATGGAGCTTAGGCTGAATTTTGTTACTTCTTATTACTCTGCCAGCTTGAAATCCTGAACTATTATGCTATACTGCCCCTTTGATTAAATTATGTTCTAAGCAAAAATAAGCTGCAGCAGAAGCCTGGTAGCAGGCTGCTAAGGAAGTGGTGAAAACATTAAGAAATGGGCCCAAGGCCAGGAGTAGTGGAGGCCAGGTGTAGTGATACAGACTTGTAAACCCAGCACTCAGGAGGCTAAGGCAGGAAGATTGTTAAGTTTGAGGCCAGCATGGGCTACAAGTGAGTTTAAGGTCAACTTGAACTGCATAGCAAAAGCCTGTCTCAAAAAAAAAAACAATTAAGTACCCAAAGAAAGCTCATAAAAGCTTATTTGGGAGAATATCAAACAGGTGGAACAGATAGTTACCAAAACAAAATGGGAACAAGTCTATTTTATTCAGAGTATCCTCCATAGCCATCAGTAGTTGTATGTATATTCTAAGCCTCGGCTTCCCAACAGGAAATTGGCGCACACGCTTGGGAGTAGAAGCTTCTCCCAGTCAGTGTGCTTTAAAACAAAACAAAACAAAACTCTTTTGAGGTATGGTGGGCCAAGGTGAAGTACTGACAAGAGGAATAGTAGAAGTAACTTCTATTTTCTCTGGAATTTTATTCTGTAAAAAAAAAAAAAAAAAAGACATCTGAGGAAAAAAAAAACCTTTAAAAAAATACTGGTTGATGTAAATGTTTTAAGGAAAAATAAAAGTAACAGTGGTTTTGTTCCTGGATTAAATCGCTGATCTGGGTTTTTTTGTTTTTGTTTTTGTTTTTTTATGGGACCAGGGTTTGAACTCACGACCTTATACTTGCCAGGTAAGGCAATTGTGCCATGGAGCTATCTCCCCAGCCCCTCTGATTTAGTATTTATTACCATTTTATTCTGAATAGTAACTCAAGGTTAACTGTAAAACCTATTGATGTGAGGATAAGCAGTATAAAGAAAAAAGTAATAATCACACACATTTGGTCAGGAAAAATATCTATCTCTGGTAGGCTTCCTACCATGAAAAATCATTTTCTTCCAGTAGGTTTGCTAGAGTAAGCTAATTGGAGACCTGAAACACTGGAATGTTAGGTAGAGTACATCTGATATTAGGAGCAAGGACAGTCACTGCCTGAGCAGCTGCTGATTCCTAACAGTGACCTCTCCTAGCAAAAGTTTCTTCCCACAAATTAAATGAAGTTGGAGTTACTTATGACTTGTGGTCTGAAAAAGCTCAATCCAGCATTCTCCAGAAGAGCTGATGTTCTGCTGTAGGTATTTATACTGAAATTTATGCTTTTGCTTTTCTTTTAAATGAAAGAAGGTAATCAATGTCTTAATTCTCAAGTAAAAACATGTTTTTCTCCTTTTACATATTTTGAAAAAACCAACATGAAGTCACCACTGTCTTCTTACTATTATAGTAAGCTGTCTGTGTGTAGGGCATATCTTCTCTCTGTGCTATTTTTTTCATTTTTACTTCTTTTACCTTCAATAAAATTTAAACTCTTATTTTCAAAAAAAAAGTAAAGCAGCTGGTTGAAAGAACAATTTTTTTTGTTTTTTGTTTTTCAGAACTGGGGATCAGACTCAGTTGAGCTTGCCAGGCAAGCGTTTATTCTGCTGAACTGTCTCCCCAGCCCAAAAGAACAAGTTTTAAATAATATGTTTGTGACATTTAAGAACAGAGGTTGTTTTTTAATTTGACAAGGTGGAATGAAAACACTGTCAGAACATTTCATTTTTGGGGAGAGAACAGAGGAGGCACGTTTTACAAATTCACACATGTCACAAATCTTTCTACATTTTCTAAATTAAAGCCTGTGAATTTTAATTTGATTTATTACTTAAAAAGAAACATGATGTAAACACAGTAAGAACATATCTTTGGCCCAGCAGGATTGTTCAGTGATCTAAAGCGCCTGCAGGCGGCTGCAGGGACCACGGTTCGATCCCCGGCACCACATGCTGCGCCAGCCCTGCTCTCAGGACAGGCTGAGCTGGCCATAAAAACAAACAAACAAACAAAAAGTTCTGAAACAAGAAAAAAAAATTCTTAAAAAAAATTTAAAAATAAACTTAAAAAATATATATATATCTTCAACTTCAGTTCCATGTTCAAAACACAAGCCTTTAAGAAGGAAGCTCTCTTTGTGGGTCATAACATAAAAATAGGAAATCTATAGAGTTGCGTTACATTATCATAATTTTTTGATTTTGCTTTTGTTGTTTGAGGCAGAGTTGCACTATATATAATTCAGGCTGTACTCCTCTTGCCTCAGCTTTAGGAATCTTAAGATCACAGGCTTGCACCACCATGCCTGGCAATAATCACTCCTGGTATGTATCAAACTCATGTTAAATGAGTTCTCAATTACAAAAGAGGATTTATTTTTTGCATTTAATTTTTAATTATTATTTTTATTAGTCATGTTTGCAATTTATACTAATTACATTCATTGTGAGGCACTGGAGCCAACACATAACATACCTCAATATTTTTACTCCCCTTTTTTTACCCACTTGTTCCCCCACTATCACCAATCTTGTGCTAGGCTCCTTTAGAGGTAATCTCATTTTACTTATGTATTTATGTATTTATTTATTTATTTGTCTTTTTCAGACAGGGTCTTGCTATGCAGTTCAGGCTGGCCTTGGGCTCACTTTTGTGGCCCAGGATGGTCTCAAACTCACACCGATCCTCCTGCCTCAGCCTCCCAAGTGCTGGGATGACAGGCATGTGCCACCACGCCTGGCCCGGTAATCTCATTTTAAACCCAGCTTTGAAGAAATCTTTAAGAGGAATTATACTCATTTTACTGATGAAAAAATAAACACCATTACTACATAAGCTAACAGCTCCACCCCCCAAAAAAGATGGGACCTCATTCCTGTCTGCATCATAGCACTTTTTTTAGTTGTTGTGGTTGTGGTTGTTGGTAATACTAGTGCTGGGGAATAAACCCAGGGCCTTGCACACTGTACCACTGAGCTGTACACCTCACCTTACAAAATTCCTTATTAACTTAAAACTACTGTCATTTCTCTTCAGTCTGTCTTATACCTCATGGCACCTAGGCTGATCCATGGATATGGATTATCTGAGGACCCCCGATAGGTTGAAGTAGATGGAAGAAAAGATACCAAACCTTCGCCTTGATATGGACAGGCACAAAACACTTCAACTGTTAATCTATTCTTTATAATGTTAATCTATTTGAGAAAGTAAACACAAAAACTTTTAGAAAAGAAAGGAAAGGAAATGGTGCTGGGGTAGTATCTCAGTGCAAAGACCTTGTATCCCCAGTATTCAAAAAACAATAGTACCTTCAACTTACTTAAGTACTATTGCCATTACCACTGTTATACTTAACTTAAAATCTTCATATTTAATACATAGAGAATCAGCGTATATGAGTAATGTGATTGAGGCTATGCTAATTATATTTAGGAACATTTAGGAACACAAAAGATTCCAAAATTAATGCAATGGGTGAGAGATTTGGTGAAGGGTTTTCAGAAGTGATGTAAAAACTGGCATTGAATGAATCCTGTTTTGCTCAAAGAAATAAAAAGCTCTCAGGAAACTTAATTCTCTTTCACATCTTGCAAGATTGCAGATGAAAAAAACTGAGAAGTCAGACACTAAAGAGAAGAAATCTGAAGCCAAGAAGGCTTCTGCCAGCAGTACTGGTAGAAAGGGTAAGGTAAAGAAGGAAAAAAAAAAAAAAAAACAGTCCAAGAAGGGGCAGCCCCACTGCAGCCGAAATCCTGTCCTGGTTAGAGAAATTGGAATTGGTAGATACTCTCAATCTGCTATGTATTCCAGAAAGGCTTTGTACAAGAGAAAGTATACAGCTGCTAAATCAAAGATTGAAGGGCCAGGAAGATAGCTCAGGGGCACAAGTGCCTGCCTGGCAAGTGCAAGGTCTAAGTTTGAACCCCAGTTCTGCAAAAAAAAAAAAAAAAAAAAAGAATTTGCTACCATCACAAAACTAGTTGGTGGGGACAATAATGGAGATACCCAGTGGTTACACTTCAAAAAATGCCTGGATAATACCTTATTAAAGATGTGCCCCTACCCCGGCGGGATGGCTCAGTGGTCTAAAGCACCTGTTTGGGAAAGCTTGGGTGGCTTCAAGGACCGCGGTTCGATCCCCGGCACCACATGCTGCGCCAGCCCTGCCCTCAGGGTGGGCTTAGCTGGCCATAAAAATGAGTGAATAAACAAAGGTTCTGAAACAAGAAATAAATAAAATAAAAAAAAATTCTTTAAAAAAAAAAAAAGATGTGCCCCTAAAGCTCTTCAGCCATGGCAAGAAACCTTTCAGTCACCATGTGAGGAAACTTCAAACTAGCACCACTCCTGGCACCATCTTGATCATGCTTACTGGGCATCACAGAGGTAAGAGAGGGGTCTTGAAGCAATTGGGACAGTGGTTTGCTACTTGTGATTGGGCCTCTTAGTCTTTTTTTTTTTTTTTGTGGGACCAGAGTTCGAACTCACGGCCTTGCACTTGCCCAGCAGGCACTTGTGCCTCGGAGCTATCTCCCCAGCCCCAGCACCTCTTAGTCTTAATCATGTTCCTCTATGAAGAACACACCAGAAATTTGTCATTGCCACCTCTACAAAAGTTGGTATCAGTAAAGTGAAAATTCTCAAACATTCTCACTGATGCCTGCTTCCAGAAGAAGCTGTAACAACCTAGACACTAGGAGGGAGAGATCTTCAACACTGAGAAAGAGATATCAAATTTTAGAGCAATGCAAGGTGGATCAGAAAGCAGTGGACTCACAGATTTTAGCAAAAATCAAAGCTGTTCCTCAGCTCTGCAGCAACCTGTGATCCATTTTTGCTGTGACAAATGGAATTTATCCTCATAAATTAGTGTTCTAAATTTCTTACTAAGAATTTAATTAAATAACTGATACATTTTTTTAAAAGGCTCTGAAGAGCAAACATGTTTACAAATACAGATTCTCTCCCTCCACATCCCATAAATCTCTAATTCACCTGGGTCTTCTTTCAAAACACATTTTGAATCTGCTTTTTTTTTTTAGAAAACATTAATCACTTCATGTGTGTATTACTATAAAATCTGATTTAATATTTTATCCTTTCCTGTATTAAATATTAATACCACAAACATTAACTTTCTTAAAATAATCCCTTTAAATGTCAGTTGATCCTGGGCATGGAGGCTAAGGTGGGAGGATCCTCAAGAGTTTGAGGCCAAGGGGGCTGGGGAGATAGCTCCGAGGCACAAGTGCCTGCTGGGCAAGTGCAAGGTCATGAGTTCAAACCCTGGTCCCACAAAAAAAAAAAAAAAAAAAAAAAAAAGAGTTTGAGGCCAGCCTGGGCTATGCAAGTAAATGAGTTCAAGTGCAGCCTGAAATACACAGCAAAAAAAACTAACTCACCGTTTACTGGATGGAAAAGGTAGAGCAGTGCCCCTGTAGAGCAATATGCAAAGTTCTGAAACAATCCCAAATCCTTAAGAGTTTACAGTATAATGTATGAGCTATACATGGACACAGAAAACTCACATTGGAAGACAACTGTCCCATAAAGCAGGCTGTCAGCATATTTATTGTTCAGAGGAAAGATGAGAAAAGGCCTTTAAGCCTTGATGAATATATAGACAGATGGTTATTTATTTGGCCTTCAACTTAGAATAGACACTATGTTATAGGGGTCTTACTCAGTATCTACTGGACATGATAAGCTAAACAAAATACAAGAGTCCTATTGGAAATAGGACAAAGGGGCAGAATCTTCCTCAACTCTTAATCTAACTCCTTCTTCAAGTATACATTTGACAAGGTCGTGAGTTTGAACCCCAGTCCCACCAAAAAAAAAAAAAAACAAGTATACATTTGAGATTTGACACAAAACTAGTCATCAGATGCATGTGGTGGTACACTCTGGTCATCCCAGCACTCATTAGTTTGAGTCAAGAGGATCATTGTGAGTTCAAGACCAGTTTGGACTACATAATGAGACCCTATCTATCTCCAAAAAAGAAAGCAAAACTTATTTTTAAAAACTGTAGCTATCATATAACAATATAACACTGACTAGATATGTGGCACACACATGTAAGTCAGAGTACTCAAAAGATTGAGGAGGGGGGCTCAGCAGGATGGCTCAGTGGTCTAAAGCACCTGATTAGGAAAGCTTGGGCGGCTGCATGGACCATGGTTCGATCCCTGGCACCACATGCTGCGCCAGCCCTGCCCTCAGGGCAGGCTGAGCTGGCCATAAAAATAAACAAAAGTTCTGAAACAAGAAAAAAATGAAACAAAATAAAAAAGATGAAGGAGGGGTTGGGGAGATAGCTCCATGGCACAAATGCCTGCCTGCAAGTGCAAGGTTGTGAGTTTGAACCCTGGTCCTGCAAAAAAAAAAAAAAAAGATTGAGGAAAGAAGGACCATGGAGTTTGAGGCCAAGCCTGCGCTACATAAGTAAACTTGTCAAAAAAAAAAAAAAAAAAATCTAAAATGTGGCCTGGCAAGATAGCTCACCAGTCTAAAGTGCCTGGTTAGGCAAGCTTAGGCAAGCTAAGGCAATCATAGGAACCACAGTTCGATCCCCAGCACTAGATGCTGTACCAGCCCTGCCCCCAGGTTGGACTGAGCTGACCATAAAAAAAATAATTAAAATGTTTTTTACAATTTAAAAGCCTAAAATGTAAAAATGTGTTTCTCTATAATCCTTCAGTTCTCCAAGGAAGATATTTTCTTCTGCAATGTATGGAGACTGACCCCAGGGGTACTATACCACTGAACTATATTTCTATTCATTTATTTATTCATTTATTCTTTGATACTGGGTCTTGCTATGTGGTCTAGGTCAACCTTGCATCTTCTATGTAGACTAGACTAGCTTTGAGCAGGAAATCCTCCTGCCTCACTCTCTGAAGAGATACTACAGGTTTGTGCTAGTGGCCTGCCTCAAGAGTGACCTTTTTTTTTTTTTTTTTTTGGCAAGGACTGGCTGTATAGTTCAGACTGGCCTTGACCTCACATGTCACCCAAGCTGGCTTCAAACTCATGGTAATCTTCCTGCCTCAGCCTTTTCAGTGCTGAGATTACAGGCCTGTGCCACCACACCTACCTAAAAGTGATTTTTAAGAAATACACAAATTTGAGCATGTGCTCCTTTCCTTAATTAAATCCTTTCAAACTTAGGATAGACAAACTTTTTAAGAGGCATGTGATGCTGGGTGTGGTGGTACATGAGGCACAGGAGGCTGAGGCAGGGTTATTGGGAGTTCCAGACCAGCCTGGCCTACAAAGTCAGCTTAAGGCCAGCCTGAACTGCATAGCAAGACTGTCTCAGAGAGGAGAGAGGAGAGAGAGAGAGAGACCTATTAGATCCTGGGTGACCTGATCTCCACATATTTTCACAGCTCTTTCATTCAACTTCAAACATCACTGGCCTTGGGGCCCAGCAGGATGGCTCAGTTGTCTAAAGCGCCTGCTTGGGAGCTTGGGTGGCTTCAGGGACCGCAGTTCGATCTCTGGCACCACATGCTGTGCCAGCCTTGCCCTGGGGCAGGCTGAGCCGGCCATAAAAAATGAGTGGTTCTGAAATAAGAAAAAAAAATAAATAAATAAATTTTTAAAAAATCACTGGCCTTTTCTACTCTCCTTTTCCCCACTGATTAAGTTCTACTTAATCACCGACATTTCAATTTAAATGCTACTGTTAAAGCAAAATTCCCTTTGTGGCTACTCATAGTACCCATACCCTGTTTGGCGGGTTTTTTTTTTTTTTTTTGCCTTTTTGAGACAGGGTCTCACTATGCAGTTCAGGCTGGCCTTGAGCTCACTTTTGTAGCTCAAGCTGGTCTCGAAATCGCACTGATCCTCCTGCCTCAGCCTCCCAAATGCTGGGATTATAGGCGTGAGCCACCATGCCCGGCTTAACTTGTATATTTTGGAGCACTTATAACAATTTTGGTTTTATATTTGTGTGATTATTTAATATCCAGCTTTACTGTGTACTATAAACTCTGTAAAGGCAGAGGTAAGTTTTTTACATAAAAATTATTCATTTGGCCGGGCGTGGTGGCGCACACCTGTAATCCCAGCACTTGGGAGGCTGAGGCAGGAGGATCAGTGTGAGTTCGAGACCAGCCTGGGCTACAAAAGTGAGCTCAAGGCCAGCCTGAACTGCATAGTGAGACCGTGCCTCAAAAAAGACTAAAAAAAAAAAGACTTATGGGCCCAGCGGGATGGCTCAGTGGTCTAAAGTGCCTGCTTGGGAAAGCTTGGGTGGCTTCAGGGACCGCGGTTCGATCCCCGGCACCACATGCTGCACCAGCCCTGCCTTCGGGGCGGGCTGAGCCAGCCATAAAAATGAGTGAACAAACAAAGGTTCTGAAACAAGAAAAAATAAATAAATAAAATAAAAATTAAAAAAAAAATTCTTCATTCTGTGAAATGTTATAAAAATGTCATATGCATAATTCTGAATAGCTATAAGCTGGGTGTGGTGGCCTATGTCCATAATCCCAGCCTCCAGGCTGAGGCAGGAGTATTGCCATGAGTTCAAGGACAACTTGAACTTCATAGTGAGGTCAAGACCATCCTGAACTATATAGTGAGACCCTACCTTAAAAATACAAAAATAAATAATTTTAAAAACCTATAGCCTAAGGGAGAATTCCAGGAGTAGCATTTTTCTACCCAGGCAGTACTACTCTAAAAACCAATAACCATCTGTATTCACACAGCAATGACACCATGATACCTGGCCAAGAGTCTAACCAGTCTCTGTTTTTTTTTTTTTTTTTTTTTTTTTTTT